>LUCW03000184.1:25000-32500 GCA_001586965.3 Sphaeroforma sirkka
TGGCACTGAATTATCAAAGTATGTACAGTATTTTATTTTCAAATAGTATTCGTGTATGTTATATATTTGTTGTTATCAAATGTACTTGGATATAATAATTATATACGTTATTTGTTTATGTACTGTTTCCTATATTCGTTCTCGAATGTAAATGTGAATTATACTTGCTTACTTTCCGTATTATATAACTGCGATCTGTATACCATCCGTGTATTGAGCAGGCGTCCAGCAGGGCTTGTATGATTTATTTCAAGTAGACGGCTCCGTACTATATAATTGCCATCTGTATACCATCTGTATATTGAGCAGACGTCCAGCAGGGCTTGTATGATTTATTTCAAGTAGACGGCTCCGTGTATGGCCTTCGCTGATGTACGATTTGATTATACAGTTGCATGTTTATTGTCCCCGTGTCTGTAGGAGATAGTCTTCACATCCAATAACATATGAATACGCCATTTTCAAGCTCATTGTGTGCATCAAGTGCCCTCGTTCGTACTTTCGCCGTCCTCGTGCATTTGTAATATATCTATTGATGCATTCCAACTTAGTTTTCAGTATATTTTATCTTATAACGCACATTTACTCACGAATGTGCCCTGCTATCGATACCAGGGTAATTCACAAATGCTGATGAATTTCATCCCATTTTTTTCATTTTCTCACGGATTTGCCTTGCGATGTATCCATACTAGGGTGTCACAGGATTGCTAGTGGATTGAGTCCCGTACGTCATTTTAACTCACGAAACTGCCTTGCTTTTCGTCTATACCAGGGTGATTTATGATTTACGTGCTGTTTCTGTGCCATATCACACATGCACTCATGGATTTGCCTCGTGGCTTATCTATTCTAGGGTGATGCACAATTGCTTGTGAGTTCTGTCACATGAAACATTCGCGCTCGGATTTACCTTGCGTCTTATCATATTAGGGTGATACATATTTGCTAGTAAATTCTATCTCATATCACACATTCACTCATGGATTTGCCTTGTGGGGTATTTATACCAGGGTGAAACATGTTGCTAATAAGTTCTATTTCATATCGCGCTTTAACTCACAGATTTGTCATTCTGTTTGTATATTGTCACTTTCAGGGTGATCCGCACCAGAATAGCTGCCAAGGTGCAAGCGGCTGGAGGCACACCTGGCCTTGCAGTAGTACAGGTATGTGGTAGCGTTTGCACATTGGATTATGTTCGGTCCTTGTTAGCTCAGACAAGGCAACTAAGTGATTGTCATCAGTCAGTTTATAATATGATTATATTGGGTCGCAGGTCAGATAAGGATTGTAGTCGTTATCAACCATATATATTGATCAGCAATTTGTGTGATTATGTATTATCGCAGGTGGGGGCTCGTGAGGACTCGAATGTATACATACGCATGAAGCGTAAGGCCGCAGAGAATGTGGGATTCAAGTTTGTGCACGTCCACCTCTCAGGCACAGTCACGCAAAGCGAGGTGCTGAGCGAGATTGCTGCGCTGAACAACGACAGTAGCATCTCAGGTATGAACAATGCCGTTCCTTGTGAGTCCAAGGAAGTAATGGTCACATTTACTTGATTTTGGCATTCGCATTGGCGGTGTTATCAATATTGGATATATATTACGACATATAGTCTGGTATATTTTAATGCAGGCGTGTCATGATGCCGCGATCGAATAATATTACTACAACGCGTTCGTTAGTCTAATATTTGTTTCATGTATGTATACTTTTTGATCAGCGTATCGATCGCACTCTAGATATGTAGAGGACATGAGAACATATCGATGGCAAGTGTATAAATCTCACTTTTGATGCATTTAGGGCATGCAAGCGCGAGCACATGACGATATACGGATTATATATATATATATATATATATATATATATATATATATATATGTATATATATATATAACAAACAAATATATAAAAAGATAGATAGATAGATAGATGATATAGGTAGATATATATATATATATATATGTATATATATATTTATATACACATATACAAAGTTAATATATATATATATATATATATATATATATATACATACACACACACAACACACACACACACACACACACACACACACACACACACACACACACACACACACACACACACACACACATATATATATATATATATATATATATATATATATATATATATATATATATATATATATATATATATATATATATATATATATATATATATATATATATATATATATATATATATATATATGCATATATATATATATATATATATATATCACGTATCTCGTGCAGATATGTATATTTTGACAGTACAGCACACCACCAGTGCCAGATTTGTCACACAGATCTACCATTCCAGTTCTGCATTGTTTTACTCGAGCACCTGTTCAGGAAATTGTCCGCGTATAATCGTACACTCAATAGAAATACTGATTTTTCACCTTCTGTGCATCATACTCTTTTCAAGGTGTCCTGGTTCAGCTGCCGCTTCCGTCCCATTTGAATGAGAAGACCGTCACCGAGAGCGTGCACCATTTCAAAGACGTTGACGGATTCACTTCGACAAATGTCGGGCTTTTGATGAAGGGCGATCTGAAGAGTACGTTTGTGTCCTGCACACCAAAAGGCTGTCTTGCTTTGCTGCAGGAGAATAACCTTCCCATTGCGGGCAAAGTGGCCGTTGTCTTGGGGCGTAGTAATATTGTGGGCCGACCCATAGCTTCGTTGCTAGAGAAGCACAACGCCACTGTGATACTCTGCCACTCGAAGACAGCGAATTTGACATCAATCATTGGCATGGCTGATATCTTGATAGCCGCCATTGGCAAGCCCGGGTTCGTGACAGGGGACATGCTCAAACCCGGATGCGTGGTGCTTGATGTAGGGATCAATTCTGTGGCCGATGTGACGCGCAAGTCTGGTAACAGGTTGGTAGGAGACGTGAACTTCGACAGTTGCAAGACTGTTGCGTCTGCAATCACGCCAGTGCCCGGCGGTGTGGGGCCTATGACGGTGGCCATGCTGCTGGAGAACACACTAGAAGCTTACAACCGTGGTGTACGGCCCCAAGGGGGTGACTGGAAACTCATGCCGACCCCTCTGAAGAAATTAGATCCCGTGCCAAGCGATATTGCTATCGCGGAGGTAGCGGTGCAGAAGCCTGTGCTAAGCTTGGCTGAAGAAGTAGGGTTGGACCGATCGGAAGTGTTGCCGTATGGAATGGGCCTTGCCAAGATCGACAACTCGGCTGTGCTCGAACGGTTACAAAGCCAAAAGAATGGCAAATACGTCTGCGTGACTGGAATCAATCCCACACCATTGGGAGAAGGCAAAAGCACCACCGCTATAGGTCTCGTGCAGGCGTTGGGCGCGCATCTGCAAAAGAACGCATTTGCCTGCATTCGACAGCCGTCGATGGGGCCCACATTCGGTATCAAGGGGGGTGCAGCGGGAGGAGGTTACTCACAAGTCGTGCCCATGGTGGACTTCAATCTGCATCTCACGGGCGATATCCACGCCATCTCACTTGCCACCAATCTGGTCGCCGCCGCCATTGACGCGCGTATACTGCACGAGAGCACACAGACCGACACGGCGCTGTTCAACCGCCTCGTCCCTGAGCACAAGGGAGTACGGTCCTTCAATGACATACAGCTGAGGCGCCTTCGAAAGCTCGGCATAACTCGGAGCCTTCCGGCAGAGCTCAGCGAGAGCGAGCGCGCGCGGTTTGCTCGGCTGTCTATCGATGCGTCTACGATCACGTGGCGAAGGGTTGTGGATGTGAACGACCGCTTTCTGCGCGAGATCACCATCGGCGAGTCCGCTACAGAGAAAGGTCTGACGCGGAAGACGGGGTATGATATCGCTGTGGCGAGTGAGCTGATGGCCATCCTCGCGCTGTCTAACAATTTGAGTGATCTCAAGACACGCGTGTCTAAGGCTGTGTTCGCATCTAGCGTTGATGGCGACCCTCTCACGCTTGACGATCTAGGTATCACAGGCGCAGTCACTGTGCTGATGAAGGATACACTTATGCCCACACTGATGCAGACGCTCGAGGGAACGCCTGCTTTTGTGCACGGTGGACCGTTCGCAAATATCGCGCACGGCAATAGCTCTATAATTGCCGATAAAATGGCCCTGAAACTGGTGGGCGAGGACGGTTACGTTGTGACGGAGGCCGGATTCGGGGCAGATATTGGCATGGAGAAATTCTTCAACATCAAGTGCAGGGCCAGTGGGGATATCCCTAATTGTGTTGTGCTGGTCACCACTGTCAGAGCCCTCAAAATGCACGGCGGTGGTCCCAATGTCGTTGCGGGCAAGAAACTCCCAAGCGCGTACACCACCGAAGACTTGGATTTGGTGAAATTAGGCGCATCCAATCTCGCTCGACACATTGAGAGTGCGAATAAGGTATTGCGGTTAAGAATCTTAACACACGCTATCCTTGTTTTAAATATTGTACCGTATATTGATCGCGCTTGCTCTTTGTCTATCCTTACTTTGTATACCTGTTTTTATAGACAAAATGTGATTGACATCCCTGATTTGCTTCCAATCATCCATAGTTTGGCGTCCCTGTTGTCGTAGCCATCAATCGGTTCACATCGGACACGACGCGTGAGGTCGAACTCATCCGAGAGATAGCTATCAGTGCCGGTGCCCGTGGCGCTGTCGAGGCTGATCACTGGAAGGAGGGTGGTGCAGGAGCGGTGGAACTGGCCCAGCAAGTGGTAGAAGCATGTAAACTGGAGAGTGACTTCAAGGTGCTGTACGAATTGGAACAGCCAATCGAGGTATGTCTGTGTGTATTGTTTGGTACGGGATATACTACACCCTCCTGTCACTTTACCTGTTGGCAACTGAGAATGTAGTCTGTCATCCTGCATAGATAAGCGTCTGTGCCTTACGAACTCACATCTTCGTGTACCTGCACATCACCAGGCTAAGATCGAGACCATTGTCAAGGAAATCTATGGCGGTAGTGGTATTGAGATCAGTCCTCTAGCAGCATCACGGATCGAGGACTACACGCGACAGGGCTTCGGAAACCTGCCCATATGTATGGCCAAAACACATCTCTCTCTATCAGCGGACCCCACTGCTAAGGGTCGGCCTGAGGGCTTTGTCATTCCCATCCGAGACGTACGGCTCAGCGCTGGTGCAAACTTTCTGTATCCACTGTGCGGGACGGTAAGTCGCAATAGTCTTGTTCGAATTGCCCAGTGACATTCATATTGCAGTTTTGGGTTGTTTTGGCTGCATCCGATTGTTGAAATTCACAAGTTAAAATGCTTTTCAAACCTATTCTGTACAGATGAGCACTATGCCCGGCCTGCCCACGCGGCCATGTTACTATGATATTGACCTCGACCCAGTGACTGGCAAAATATCAGGAATGATGTAAATCCCGACCTATAGTGCTTACCGAATTACTTGTGTGATAGTTATCGTAACGCGTGTCCACTGCCCAATCGTTCGCGATAGCACTCCATGCAGTCGTCTGATCGAACCTTCGACGTACACCAAGGAAACCATCTGTGGTTTGCTCGGGAGTGATCATGGCATCACTGACATTTGTTATTATGACTCTTAGCTGGATCGGTCAAGACTATGCTGTATAGCGCAACTCGTATGGGAAGAGCTTCTATGCGTGTACACAAGCGCAAGCTAGGTATCGTAGGCAGCACTAGCATCGTATCAATGTAGACATCAAAGGTATAGAAATTAATTGCTGTCGATATTCGACAGACATTTAATGAGCAGCGGGACGCACCAATTAATGCATGCTGCGAGGTCCATAGGCGACTACAGCTATTTCCGATCGCGTTTAATTAGAAATTGATCGATGATTTATGATCAGAATAATACATATTAAATAAGGCCCACAAACGGGCAGGATCTATTGCCATGTACCTATTCAGTGTTAGTAAGCTACTTGTGTTTTAAAAACAAGTCCGCTGGTTGCGGTTGCAGCGCCATATATTTATACATTATTGTTTATTCACTTCCATACATATAAAACCACATAGGGTGAAATTTTGCATTACGTTAATTCTCACCTCTACTAGCCGACGATTCTACAAATAGCATCCGTGGACGCGTCGAAGTTTGCGCGGTGGGGTGCATTGAGATTTAGTCCGAATTGCAGCTGCGCAGAGTTATCTATTTATGAATTTCAAATTCAATGATAGACGATAAGAAATCTCTTGTCAGAAAGTATAGGCTTTGTACGGTTTATTCCAGTCCTTCTTCAGGATTTCTGTGTGCCGTTCGATTGGACTCGTACAGCAAAGTTCTGTTCCTAGCCCCCTTTTGTAGCGTTTAAATTACATGCTCATTCCATTGAAATACCGAATTCTTGGTGCTGAACGATATTGTGTGGATTCATATGGAATTTTACATGGGCACAGCAATCGAATTGACTCCCATATTAATATTATAGGGCAAGTGCATGGCAAATTTCTTTGCTCAAGACGCGACAACCGGAACTGAGTATCCTTCCACCGTATGAGTATATATAAAGGCGTGCTTCGCATGCGCCAGGCATTCCGTGCTCGGCTGGGGCAGACGTTTATACGCTTCACGGTGCTTCGACTATTAAAATGCAGCATTTAGTATCGAGTCAGCTACCGTCATTGCTCATTTTTGCAAGATTAAAGAAAACCTGATCTTTTCTACGTCGCACGACCCAACAAGAACGGGAACCAGTATGTGGTCTCGGTCCCACTTTGATCATCTTGCCATACTAGCGTTTCTTTCAGTAAGAATTCTAGACATTTCGTAGCTGCAGCGTAGAAGAAATCGATATACGATGAGAAGCCTAACATACGAAGCCTGACTACATCAGAGGCAACGAAATCAAGATGTATCTATCCAGCGGGTAAAAATAGACTACTATCAAGAAATTCACCTTGTAGCTTAGTCCACTTCAGTTCCTTGATCATTTGCGATAGCGTTACAAACCCGGACTCCATTGCCAATTTGAAAACAGCTTGGTGGTCTTTGTTGAGCTCAGCCGGGATTGATTGAATCAGCGAATCATTTCCTATCTACACAAAGCATCATTTAATAGTTTTATATTCAAAGGAAATGAATGGCGTGGACACACAACTCATCGTTGAATGTGATTATTTCTATTCCGCGGCGATTTTCAAGATCGATATCAACTATTTCGGATTATCTCCGTCGACGCTCAATCAAAATTGATGTACCAATAAAAACTAAAAGTACTATATATGCGTTCTTTCAAGAATAGCTCAAGACATATACTTTTAACACTTCCGACCACGCATGGGCATTTATATATTTACATCAACTGTAGGAGCATGTGTACTTATTTGCAATATATATATGTATAGTAATATGTATACCTAAAGTATATATACTTTTAACACTTCCGACCACGCATGGGCATATATATACCTAAAGTATATATTAATATTAAGCATGACAACAGGTAAATCTATGAGCATAGGTATGTGTATAGGCTATCTAG
>LUCW03000184.1:37500-42500 GCA_001586965.3 Sphaeroforma sirkka
TGTCACCATGCACCCATACACGCGTAACATGTCTGTACGTGGGGGAAAACCAAACCCTACTATTGCATACCTATCCATCCGCTACCTGTTAATTGTGGATTGGGGACTGGAGTTCTGAGGAGCTTGAACACCCGGAAATAACAAGACACGCACACGGCACGGAAGCGTGTACGTACTATTTATACAATGCGGTGTCTCCTAGATTCTTCGATATGGCTCCGTATTTACACACTGTATAGATCAGATCAGTGCAAATGCTTTGGCCGTCACCCCATTGACAGGCAAGCATTCATGACATCCTGAAGACATGCAAACGTATTCACACCAGTAAAATATCTCTAAAAGTAGGTGCCAGGTATAGCCGCAAGCACTATCATAGTGATCGTGATCTCCTTATATTTGTAGCCTGCTTGTGAAGCCTCGGGGGGTCTCAATACACTCAGACTTGGCGTCGATGTTTACGTACACATTGCATGGAATTGCAACTATAGGACAGCATTCAGGCACAGATACGCTAGTATCGAAACCGCTTCTAGCTCAACCTTGCCACATCGCACGACTGCTTCCATGGATCGCACCTTTGCTTCAGGACAGTGTTTATACCATCCGCAGCTTTTGTGTACGAGCTAATAATGTACACACACAAATACAAAGCACTACGATGATCTCTTCTCTTCAAGTGCCAATTTCTTGAAGTATAGGTAGTACAGCCCAAGCACAGTTATCACCACACACGCCGCTGTGAGGTTAATTAGTGGGATCGCATCGCTGGGTATCCCCAATACGAGAGACTGAATTACTGTGTGAGGGATAGAAGCCATGTGGCGCATTAGTCCAGGAAGCCTTACGCCCGGAGCATATGCATTCCGTTGTGCCATTTTCAGCAAGACCGGCAAAATATGTGCTGCATGAATTGAATTGTCACAAAGCGGCTGTATTTAAGTCCGTGACAGATTAGGAAGTGCATATATTCACACTGAATGACCGATATACAGATGGTCTCACCATAGCCATAGCCACACACACCTATATTGAATACGACTGGTCTACTGTTCAGTTGCTCGTCAATAGGCACACCAGTTAACTTTGTAGTCACCTCGATCAGACACTCAAATGCAGACCCCTTTTGCTAAATGCGATAGCAAATTAACACAAGATGTTGTGTTAGTAAAGAATTTACACAGGATAACAGTGTTTTACAACGGTATTAGCAACAATATGATGAGGCAGAAAGAACGTGTGCATATTCATACGAGCATTAGATATAGTACAGCTAAAAAATCAAGCGATATGTTGTGGAATATGGTACACGCATTACACAGATTTAGTGTACCAGCCAGCACCAGTATCGCATACATTAATACATGCGAAGCCGAATAGCCGCTGAGGACTTCATATGACAGCCTCTGATATACAAGCCTGCAAACCTCACGAGCTAAATACAGAAGCGATATGGTGTGGAATATGGTACACACATTACACAAGATTTAGTGTACAAGCCAGCACCAGTATCGCTTACATTAATACATGCGAAGCCGAATAGCCGCTGAGAACTTCATATGACAGACTCTGATATACAAGCCTGCAAACCTCACCCGCTAAATACAGAAGCGATATGGTGTGGAATATGGTACACATATTACACAAGATTTAGTGCACCAGTCAGCACCAGTATCGCTTACATTAATACATGCGAAGCCGAACAGCCACTGAGAACTTCACATGACAGACTCTGATGTGCATTCCTGCAAACCTCACACGCGCTAAATATAGAGGAGGTTAAGAAAGCCGGCTCTGTTTACCATTGTGTCGCCAATATCGCTGATATCAATTTCGATCTTATCGATGTTATGTAGCTGTCGTCCCATCACAGGGGAAGGGATCATGTACTCACACCCTTGTACCAGCTGCAGCGTAAAATCTGTTGGATACTTCGCCCATGAACGCAGACAAGGAGAGGTGGTATCAATATAAGCTTGCGCTCACTGGAACATTTCATAGAATGCACGTAACGCTCACTGGAACATTTCATAGAATGCACGTAAAAACTCATCTGACATGTAACAATAGAATGATGTGAGCGAGACTACACCGAACTGCGGGAAATACACATGCACAGTACGATCTACTCTTCGGTGAGGGGGGAATTGGTGATATACTGAACATTTAGTGCTCAGAAAAAAAAAGAGCTCTGGTTTGTATCCGTACTTAATTGATTACATACATACAACATCGATTCCATCGTGAGATATGGAGTAGATAAGTGCCAACTCTATCCAGATATATGCATATATTTACAGAAATATATAACCGCCAACAAAAACCACTGTTACGTTCGAGCGCGTTCACAAATCTGAAACTGTTTTAGCCAGTACCATACTCAAAAAAATAATCAATTCTAGGATTAAACCTCAAATTATCGCCAAACTACTCACCGTGGCCGGATGCGATATACGGACTTCGTATCGAGTGTCAGGGTCCTGTTGTGGATTAGTAGAAAGTTTAGTACAGCCGGACGATACATACATCGACAGCTTCAAGATTTTCAATCGCGCGTGACAAAGATAATTTAAGACCTCTGACTGGGCACACAGCCACTGCAAAACTTGTAACGTGTGCAGCGTTACGAGCGACTCTTGGTTCGAGCTCTGTAGTCAAAACAGTACAAAAAACTCGAAATCAGCTGAACTTGTTCCAGAGCACAGGGGCGGGAGGGGGGGTGGGGGGGGAGTACTGGTGATAGTTTGATAAAGAATTATCGTGTTTCTAAATACCTATTGCAGACATACGATGTACGATTTCAGATATACAGCAAGGTACTTCAAACATGAGAGTATAAGAACATGAGAAAATGAACACCCAACACAAATCTCAGATCTACAGCATAGTTACGAGACTTAAGGCCTGATAATCAATACTGTACATAGATCAGTCTATGCCAGACTCATCTGGCATATCCTCCGGATTTGAAAACATCAATCATATGGCGAGACAAATCAAGATCACATGGATGCAGCTACCTTAAGGACTTGCAACACGTAGATTCGAGCATTTTCTTTAGTCTCAACACAATATTTCGGTATGATGATGGTATATACCCACATCTGACACACACAGAGCATGGCACGGTGAAATTGTTCCGGAACAATGGTGGTACGCGGGAAATCAATATGTTATCTTGAGATCGATGCATGCCTTATTGAGCGTTGTTCTATCTCCCTCATACTGCCAAATAGTATGACTATCTATGGAGTGATGGGGCTTGTGCCCCATGGTGAGTACCGTACTTAAAAATCACATACAAAGTTGCTTATAAAATCCGGAGCAGTCTAGATTCAAGAAATGTCAGACCACAACAATAATTGTCATACATTGAAATGCAAATGAAGCTGAACAGCTGAACCCTATAAATAATTTGTTCCCTCATACGACTTCACACTTTTACGATAGGCCAATCACTCACGTACCAGATTAAGGCCACGGAAGTACATGGTCTGTGCTGGAAGCATGCTCAGGTGACTCATCAGTACGTTCGGCGATAACCTTTAAACCAAAAACCGTATGTGCATTCAGTAACCAGATCTCTGGTTTGGGGTTGAAAACCTAATATCTATTGCAGAGTATTACCAAAACGCCACGGCTATAATAGTTTGTATTAACAACTGAGAGTCTAGCATTTGCTGTCGTGCTAAGGAGCTCGAGCTCCCTACTTTCTTGTAAGTATCTGCGTAGATATGGATCAGGCTGATGCACACAAATATAAAAATCACATCCGCAAATGTACACAATAATACACACGGACAAACACGCACCTCATCACAAAAAATGCACGGTACAAACATAATATATATATGCCTTATATGCCTTATATATATATATATATATATACATACATATACATATACATATACATATATATACACATAATGCACATCACACACACACACACGCATATATGCATATGTGCATACATACATACGCACGCACACGCACACGCACACACATCACACATCATCATCACGCATCATCATCAATAATCATCATCATCATGTATTACATACTATATATGTATTATATAACATATATATAATGTAATAATCATGCATATATATATCATATATATACATATATATATACAATATTATTAATATATATATGTTATGACATACATACATATCAATACATACATACAATCATTATAATATATGTAATAATATATATATAATATCATAATAATATATAATAATATTAATATAGCAATATTACATATACATAATATGTATACATGCCAATTATGCGTATATGCATAATATTATTATTAATGCAATACAATTATATAATAACATGTAATAATGGCAGTTAATATGTAATAGCCATTAATAATACATATGTAATAATGGCCAATAATAATATGCATATTAATGTATGCTAATATCGTGGCACGTGTCATACATGCGTACGTGTCATACATGTGCATTGTAACATAATAAATCATTGTATTACATATGACCATATAATAATATGTATTACGTAATATATTATTACATATTAATGTCGTATTATTATGTTATGTGTTAATAATATGTTATTATGTATACACATATATAATTATATATAATAATGTAGTATATTAATGTGTTATTATATATAATCAATATATACATATTATTCAATATAATAATAATAATATGCATGCATGTACATGCATACATGATGCGCGCGCGCGCGCACGCGCGCATCATCATATGTGTATATTATGTACATGTATACATATAATAATATATACATATATATTAATAATGCCAATGTATTTATGCGCACGTTGCAACATGCATCAATAATATATATATTACATATGGTATATGCGTACACTGCATTGCGTACGTGTATACGTACATTGTATATGCATACGTTGCATTCGTTACACACACGCACGCACGCGCGCACGCACGTCATATATAATATATATATATATATATATACATATATACACCCCCCCC
>LUCW03000184.1:52500-55000 GCA_001586965.3 Sphaeroforma sirkka
TTTTAGCATAATTTGGCGTCCTTAGCTTAATTTGAGCTTCTGCAGCCTCTTTGCTAATATTCAAGATTCCTTAGCTTCCCTTAAGATTCCATAGCTCAATTCGGACTCCATTAGCAGGATTGGAGATTCTTAACACAAATTGAGCTTTTTTATAGCCCTATTTGGAATCGCTAGCTTAATTTGAGCGTCCTTTGCCAAATTTGACTCCTTAGCTTAATGCGAGCATCTTTAGCTTGGGTTAGGATTTCTTAGCTCCATTTAGGATTTCTTAGCTTAATTTGAGATTCCTTAGCTTTATTCGAACTTTTTGAGCTTGAGTGGAAATTCTTGACTTGATTTGAGATTTTTCTATTAACTTTATTTGAAATATGCTAACTTAATTTGAGCGTCCTTTTTCAATATTTTTAGACTCAGCTAAATGAGAGCTTCCTAAGCTGAACATGAGCTTTATTGCTTGATGTGAGTTGTGTTTTACGCTAGTAGCTGGATGAAGTCGCGCTCACCTCCTGGTCAGAGTAAGGCGAATCAGGTGGGAGAAAACTTCGGTAGCCCTAGGGGAAAGTGCTGTGGTTTCTAAATGTGGCAATTCGTTTAACTCAGCAAATTGCTGACCAATCTGTAAGATACAGGTATAAAAATGGGATAAGTCAAGGAGCCGGGGGATGTAATCATATAATTGTACGTTATTGAATGTGCCGCAACAATATCTATTTAAATTCCTCCACGCTATCGGATCGAACGCTGACCATTCTGTGCGATGTAGATATAAGCAGAGATAAGTCGAGGAGCTCGCTTAGCAGTATAAGCATGTGTTGTCCATTCTTTGCTATACAGGGATAGGACACATATGAGCCAAGCAGCTCTAAAAAAGAGAGCGACCTCAATATACCCACCTAGATACAGTTCAGCCATGGCTGTGGCTGCGGAAATAGGTTCAAATAAAATGACACGTCTCAGGTCCAGATATTCAAGTAGCATGTGAAAGGAAATACGCAACACAAGATAAAAGACATGTGCAAGTAAACGATTCCGCTCACAAAAGAATCCTAGGATATGTGAATACTAGCAGGTTGATTCGCATACGAAACCTGCTAGAGCGATCTTCGTTCACCTTTTCAAACCGTTTCAATATGCAACAAGAGACAACAACAAGCTGGCAACACTTTCAAACCCCCCACGCACCTTAAGGGCCTTCCGGGTAGTCTCTGAGTGTTTGAAAGGCTTGCCAGCAATGCCATCACTCTGTGTAGCTACCACGAGAATTGGTAGGGCAGATCTGTCGCCTATGCCACTCCAGGCGTAGATGATATCCAACAGTCCCTCCAGCGCCTGAGCCGACTCCACATTGGTAATGGAATACACCAGCATGATCCCGTCCGCCATCTCGAGGAAGGGTCGGCTCTCTTTGAGTGGAACGCTTTCCACGGCTGTGTCTAATACCTGAAAGACAGCAAAGGAAACGAACATGAGAAAAATGAGAGCCCAGAGAGATCAATGCAATCATGAGCTATATACAGTGCGTGGGCACACATGCAACGCGCTTGGGGTACATGCGATGCTATCTGTTTTAGTTCCGAGAATATAGGTCTTTGGATTTAGAATATTTCGTAGCTCATCATAGCAAGATAATGTTATGCTTCACGGTTGTAGTACACTGAAATTCACAAGCGAGTCTTACTGTGTATAACTCGCACTTGACAGCAACAAAAAGTTTGATGATATGAGAATATCACATAATATATGGCGTCCAACATCTGAGAAACAGTCGGACGAACATCTTCTCGTGCAATTCGTATGTTTGGATGACCTGCACAATGCGTATTAGTGTTAAAGACGATGGCATCGTTATGACCTCATCACACAAAAATACATTTATGAAACTAACCGAGGTCTCGTTGCATCTACTATACTTGTAGCAGAATTGGATAGTCAGTTTGTAATCGAGATCAGGATTTGGGAGCAATAAAATCATCTCAGCACGATATCCCTGGTACTCAGCATTTCGAAAAGCGAAGATGCAATCCAACTCATCTTGAGAGATCATAAACACAAAAACCAAATAGTTGAAACCGTACTAAGTCCAAACACAGTCACACAAGGTACAGAATGGTTCCTTTAGACTTCATACTTTAACCTCCACACTGGTTGCTGCTTTGCCGGCACCTAGCGTGATTGTGCGGTTGTATGTTTCGAATGTGAATGTGGGCTCGTACAGCTCTTCGAAGGTGCCCTGTGTGAATCTGTCGGCGACGGGAGATGTGACGAAGCACGAGCACTGTCAGCTCTTTTGTGTCATGAAACAATACGAAAAGAGTATTTGAAGGTGCTCGTCCAACGTACATAAGTTTGAGATGAAGTGTAACGACAAAGACAATAGCATCAGGCAGCTCTCGTTAGGGAAGAGAAAAGAGCTATCGATCAGATACAACGGCTACAAAAACGCGACAGCAGAACTCCCATGCAGTATCAGAAAAACTAGAACAATTGTGGTCGACAAGAA
>LUCW03000184.1:62500-65000 GCA_001586965.3 Sphaeroforma sirkka
ATATATATATATATATATATATATATATATATATATATATATATATATATATATATATATATATATATATATATATATATATACATATATATATACATACATACATACATACACACATATACATATATATATACATATATATATATATATATATATATATATATATATATATATATATATATATATATATATATAAGCCATGGGCGTTTTCTTTTTATCAATCGGATCAGTATGCCGCCAAAACTGAGTGCACTGGATCTCAGCCAAATCGGGTTCAAAAAAAAAAAAAATAATATATATATATATATATATATATATATATATATATATATATATATATATATATATATATATATATATATATATATATATATATATATATATATATATATATATATATATATATATATATATACATATATATATATATATATATATATACATATACATATACATATATATATATATATATATATATATATATATATATATATACATATATATATATATATATATATATACTTTTTTTGAACCCGATTTGGCTTGAGATCCAGTGCACTCAGTTTTGGCGGGCTGATCTGATTGATAAAGAAACGCCCATGGCTCTGCAATCTGGACTGCAGACTGCACTGATATGTTCTTTTTCTCTCCTGATATAAATTGCGGTCATTTTTGTTATTTGCTCATATTACACCGGAGCACTCCAATGAACACCATGAAGCTCTTGCACCGTTTTAGTACTCGTAGGCGTTCGGCACCCACCAAAAATGCTTTGGTTGACAGTCCGTCTTTACCTCTGGATTATCTAAATTTCCTGGATACCCTTAACAGCTACACGCCTAGGTGGAAAAGGATTAGTGTCTTCTCTAGAACCAACAACCACCTATCATTCGCATGCCTCGCCTGTGATACACCCTCGCATCACAGCAGTCTGGCTGCGTTAGAGGATCATGTTAAAAGAACTCATGATATCATCATTGTGTGCATGCGTGGAAACAAGCAGAGATGTCGTTGCGACGAATGCAACCTGGAAGTGGATTCCTTGTCATTACTGGAGCTACACATCGAACTGCGCCACGCGATGGATGAAGAGAACGGGAGCAGCATTTCTGAAGACGAGGCTGTGGATTTGACCAAGGAGATTAGGTATAAAGTTGAAAACGAAGATCAAAGAGTCAAGATAGAGAGTGGTGTAAAACCTTGTATAAAGTGCCGGTCAATCATCGACATGTTCAAAGCAACAGGTCTGAAGGAGGGCGATGAGGGCACATCACAGTTTCAGGCTACTTTCCAATCGCATCTGCGCTTGGATCATGGAGTGACCGTATTCGGATAAAATTGTAGATATTTCAAAATCCTTGCCGTTATCTGGAAGTTTAAATTGTTTTTGTTGGGGAACCGTCAGCAAATGCACGACAATACGATTGCTAGGAAGATGCTTGTACCGATTATCCATTAATTTCAAGAATGAATATACAAACATGCACCTTTAAAATCTATACATACAAGAAACCTCAAGATAAGTTTTGGTGCCGAATGCTTGGGCGATATATATGAAACGATAGAATTTCAAATTTGTTGGTAAATTAAAATCGGATTTAAGAAGTATAAATTTGTTCACATAGTACTTATACTCTTGTATAAATCTCAAACATATACAGCCGTTTTTCGAATCTTCTTCCCAGAGAAATTGCATCATTAATCACACTCCTCCCATACAAAAATTCAACGCAGTCTCACAGCCATGCTGTTGGTTGGGTTTACCATGTCTCTCTCCAAAACAAATGTGTACACATACATGCACACACACACCCCTGTTCCAACACACACACACGCACGCACACACCCCTGTTCCATCCGATCTATGAATCTGTACTGATACCTTCCACATCCACCCATCCCATCACAAAGCGAGGGGTCACTAGGCTTGCAACACATCTCGAAATATAGGATGCTGATGTAAATTTTGCGCTCGATTTGCATACTATTACAACGAAATGTTCGGACTACATGACATGTTTCGTAGAGCTCGAAAGAAAGGTGCGAATATACATCTTTGTTTGCCAGACAACCCGAGGTTAAAAGTTGGTTAAGTCTACAAATCACTATGATTAGTGCGTATCGTTTGCGAATCACTTCAATAATTCATTGAAATGAAAATGACAAACAACCCAAATCCAACCAAATAGCGATACGGGAGACCGGTGGAACCAATTTGCGATTGGAGTGTATATTCACTTTTCTCTGTCAGTAGTTTAAGGTCCAGTACATCTTTTATTGTGACTGATTCTGCACGGTATACCTGTTTGTTCACTCTATCATTGGCCTTTGCTGAGTCAAACAGACAGGGCATAGGGTATATCATCACAACGTTTGAGATAGTACACTGGTAGTGAAGGCTTTAGCCCCTATGCATCGTTGCAGATGTAACTATTTGACTTGAAAAGTATGCACGAGGAGATGTCAAACATGTCGAAGAAATGGAACTCACAAACTATTC
>LUCW03000184.1:70000-72500 GCA_001586965.3 Sphaeroforma sirkka
TCGTAGTTACAGCAGTGTGGGTGCGGAAGTACAGAGAGAAAATCTTGAGGGAGAAAATGAAGGTACCGGTATCTAGTTATTGCCCTATTTACACTTAGGTCTCATATTTGCTCCCTGTTATTGTGTATATGCACGAGTGCTAATCAAGAGTCCCTGATATGAGATATTCGAGTTTTTATTCTAGCTTGTCCAAGCATGAGGGGTTAACTGTGGTTTCCCGTGAGAACAACTGCTCAATTTTTGGCATCGTTCTGGTGCACTATGTCGATATTTTTTTCAAGTGTGTGTCGCTTTGTGCAAATGAGTTTTTTGACAATTCACTTAGGAAACTTTCTTCGGGAGATCAACGGTACTTTTACTTCACTCGGAATGAAAGACTCACCTCTGTAACCCCTAACTTTGTTCAAGTTATAGTTGTTCCTTTTTTTTGCCCAAATTTAGTTTTTCTTTGCTCAATTTATCTGTATTTCAAAGATAGGAGTTTAATGAAACTTATTTTTCTTTTCTGGTCGATCTCCTGTTCTCATAAATATACCAGAATCTTCGTGTCGGGCGTAGTATCCCAGCAATGGATGACAATAAGCTCTCACTGGAATAGCTATCAGATATGCCAATCAATTGTTAAAAGGCAAGTTTAGTTACATATTTTATTTATCATCGTGTACATACAGGTATCACAGTCCTCACACTCAATCGGCCAAAAGGTATGAATTCGCTCAGTCGCAAGTTTTTACAGGAGATCAAGGAGCATGCCGACGCCATCCGATTCGATCAATCTGTACGCGTAGTTGTGCTCAAGAGTGCGCTCGAGAAAGTATTCTGCGCTGGTGCGGATCTCAAGGAGCGTGCCACTATGTCCGAGACAGAGGTATCAGAGTTCCTATATAAACTCAGAGGGACATTCACAGAGATAGAGAACCTCCCTATGCCCACAATCGCATGCATTAACGGTGCAGCTCTTGGTGGCGGGTTAGAGTTGGCCCTAGCTTGTGACCTGCGTGTTGCTGGACCGCGGTCAAAGCTTGGTCTGCCCGAAACAAGACTGGCTATCATCCCTGGGTATGTATCGTGTACGTCATAGTTATACACACACACACACAAACAAACACACACACACACAAACAAACACACAAACAAACACACACACACACACACACACACACACACACACACACACACACACACACACACACACACACACACACACACATATATATATATATATATATATATATACGATAGTTATATTCTTAGCTGTTAGGACACCCACACAATGCTTGTGCATTCGGGATTTGCAATCTGCGGAGGCACCAGTGTAATGGCGAGGACGAATCTTTCGGATATTTTCTATAATTCTCGTTACACGTGTTATTGTCCAACTGACAGAGCTGGCGGCACACAAAGGCTGCCGCGAACGATAGGTGTACCAAAGGCGAAAGAGTTGATTTTCACAGGGATGATCTTAACTGCCGAGAAAGCCGAACAAATAGGTGTGGTGATATTTTGTGCTGACAATTGGCGCATTCTTGTCGGTCGGCATGTCCACACTGCAAGTGTATCCCAAACAAACCCATGTCAGTTTGTCAAAGTGGTATCGTGCAATTAAAATGGTGTTTCACGCACAGGTGATAGCCGCAGCGGTAGAGATTGATATGTGCTGACTTTTGGTGTGTGCGTGTCAGTCTACCAGCTGACTCTGCGAACGTGACACAAAGTATTCCATGGGAGAGTGTTCTTATTGTGTCACATGTGAAATCACGCAGGTCTTATTACGGAAGCCGTGACCGAGGGCGATCCCTTCGACAAGGCCTTGGAGTTGGCACGCAATATCCTCCCTGCTGGACCAGTGGCTCTCCGAATGGCAAAGCAAGCGATCAGCCAGGGATCTGAAGTTGAGCAGTATGTTTCTCTTTGTAGTGTCGTATTCATTAGAGGCCGAAGGCAAACGATATTTCTATCTTCGTCATGTGATATCACATTGATAATTGGCTGAAGACGAACAACATGCTTCTTCACCGTGCAAGGTCTTGCTTTCCTACTGAAGTATCCTCTTTGCATCGTAGTTGTATTGAGACCAGTTGTCGTTACCTTTTATTTTGATCGGTATAATAGTCTATCGTGACTCGCTCGGCCTTCTGCCTGCTTCCTGGGCAGTACTCGCCTATTCTGCCATTGTACTCGTGATGATACTACCGAATAGTTTGGTAGCAAATGCTCAGTTTATGATCTCTGTTTTACACAGGGCTGTTGGTATGGCAATCGAGCAGGCATGCTATGCACAAGTGATTCCTACGCAAGACAGGACTGAGGGCTTGACTGCTTTCCGAGAAAAGCGAAAGCCAGTCTACATAGGCAAATGAGTTACCTATTCGTACTCAGTTTGTACACCTAATTAATCTATGTGAGACTGTAAATAATGGCGCGAGCATTAAACTGAGTGATATAGTGAAGAGTTTGGCTGCCACTAAATTTTAACGGTATACTTTGGTTGCGCATCACG
>LUCW03000184.1:77500-122500 GCA_001586965.3 Sphaeroforma sirkka
TATATATTATATATATATATATATATATAATATATATATATATATATATATTATGTATATATATATATATATATATATATATATATATATTATATATATATATATATATACATAATATGCACACACACATACATAGCATATATATATATATGTATATAGCATAATCATATATATATATATATATATATATATATATATATGTATATATATATATATATATACATATATATATATATATATATATATATATATATATATATATATATATATATATATATATATATATATTTCTCAGTGCACTATTGCTATCTTTAAGATTGACAAGCTCACTGTAATCATAGTCCGGTCTAAACCACCGTAAGAACTTATGGTTGATACTATCATATACTATAATATTTTCAGGGCCAGGCATGGTTATACTGCAGATTTGTTTGTGTGCGTATGTGTTTGTGTGTATTTATATTCCGTGTTCCTGTATGTACGACCCAGTATTTGTAAAAATTCCTTGGACGGGATATCCATTTAATTTTATAGGCTGAATTTGCGATGTCCAATTGAATCCCGTCATCATCCCAAAAACAGCGCGGGTCGCACAAAATCGTAAAAACCGTACCTAAATTACGACCTGGCGTATGATACTGACCAGCCCGAGCAGAGTCAAGGATTTTCACCACAGGCATATGTAGCCTAGAAATATTACTACCCACGGGCTACGGATGGTAAATAAATTTGTATGTCATCTCTCAGTCTCAGGCACTCTCAGACCAATGGCAGACTGACGTGGACCTATAGAGCAAAATATACTACAGTACTGAAGAGTATGACCATGGTCGTACGACCGAAACAAAATAGATATCATGTTGAAATGGTCAAAACCAAACACACGAACAAAAAAAAAATTTAGGCCGGTTTTGCCATCTTTTGAAAATTCTGTGATTATAAATAAACAAAGAGCAAAACACCGTACTCCGGTAACTAAATCCATAGTGTTTTTACGCGAGTCCATAATTTCTTCATAATTTCAAAATATTGCAGAAATTTTGAAAATCATTTTTCAGTATTTCAAACTTCAATATTTCATAAATTGTCAATTCCGCTGCTTTTGCCAACTCCAAATTTTGCATTTTACGACATAAAAATATTGAAGCAGTATTTCATTTCGTTGTATATTTCTTTGAAAATGAATAAAGAAAGAGCATTCTAATTTCGGAATACTCTTTGGCTTTTGAGCGCGAAAAAGCATACAACAAAACATGCGTATTTTGAGTTTTCGACAGTTGTTGTATTATACGTATTCTCCAGTACTATTTTAACTTCATCTTGTACGCTTTGTTGGGTAGTATGTGCGGGGAAACAGGCTACGATAAAGAGTGCGAAGAATGCCAGTTGCAAGTAAGTAAGCAGTATATGGATCGCTTATTTATAGTTGCGAATATGATGATCAACAACACAGAAAACACTATGTACGCTATAGGTGACTGTATAGAAAAACTATCAAATATATGATCCAGGTGGACACCGCGACAACGTATACAATGAGAATCACTTTCGTGGACTAGAGGATATTGAAAGCGTATAGAATAGTTCAACCCAGCGCGTACATAAACAGTGTTTCAGAATGCCTCTCGTTGTGTTTGAGAAACTTATTATGGAGATTAAAAAGGTATATAAACCTGATGGACGGGCTAATATAGGAGTTCACGAGATGCTATATATGTGGCTCACCTTCGCAGGTCAAAAAATGACACAGGCGTATTTAGCTCGGATATTTGGACGGAGTACACAGACGGTATTCAATGGGATGAGAAAGGCAAGTGGATTGGTACACTTTTAAGAGAGATTCCTTTCGTTCATCCGTCCACTCGCATTTTGATTTCTTCTTCATATCTGGTTTTACATCTAGTTTCATGTCTGGTTATATATCTTGGGTTAAGCTTGATGGTTGTGGTTTAATAAATTTTGGTACTTCTTGCGTTGAAGAGTCCTCTATTGCCGAGTTTGATATCTCTAACGCAGGAGATGAATAAGCTTCGTTATCCAAGGGACGTGATACTTTCATTTGTTTCAATACATCGTGATCACTTGAGCTAGAAACACCGCTGTCGACGAAGTGTTGCTTAACAGTATCTCCTTTGGGCAAGGGCAGCGGTAGGGCTGAAACTTGCTGGAGATGATCCATCTGGTTATCTATTGTATCAAAGATGATATGTATAAACAGATGGAGCGCTATGGTGTTGCTGTGCGTACATACACGTAACCAACAGACAAATATTCTACAATAGTGTCAATCAAACTGACGTGTATTCGAGACCGCCAAAATTTCACAACGATATATGGGATCCAATAGAAATGTTTGGAAATTACGATCCAATAAAATCCTTTTGTTTATTTTGGGACGACGCTTTTGCCAATTGTTCAAATTGAAACACTCAGCGGATATTCATCCATAATTTCAAATACTACCGACGCTATATTTCAAAAATGTTCCGAAAATGTTTATTTCCTATATTCCAAAAGAAATATACAAAAATACTGAGCCATAATTTTTTGGACAGTATTTTCGTATATTTTTCCGAAGTTGGCAAAAGCGGCCTTAGATTCGAAAAACAAACAAATCTTGAAATCGTATTCACTCCCCGCCGGAGTGCCCGGAGTGTCCGTGTGATGATGTAAGCGAGGTATTTAACTAAAAAAGAGGCGAACCTCTATAGATCCGAATTTATTAGAATTGATTGGTCTAAAATAACATGGGCACCTGAAAACCCAAATCTCAGAGTTTAGGGTGTTATAATTCTGGAACTATCCAAAAAGTGATCTTTTGGACTCGAAAAATTTCAAAATATCTTAATTACAATGTAAAAAAGAAAAGGCATCCTGTTTCTTCCCTTAAAATGACTTTTTAAACAAATAAAACGAGGGCGCGAACTATAGGAACTTGTATCTAAAATAACTTTACATTTTTTACATCAAGTTGTCTACAATACAGTAGTCACTTTGCTCGGGTTAAATATTTACGCATATTTGTATATAAAATAAGGAATGAAAAATCATACATCCACACAAAGCATATATCTAAATCAAAAACAAACACATTTCTCTAGAGAGAGGCCTTCAACACCTCCAGTTCTATTCCGGCCCTACTTCGAAACACAGAAAACACAGACGCTCATACAAAAACATATTAATCGAGCGCTAAACCATAGACATTCGACCTGTGTTCAAAGATATGCAATTTACAGTGCGCTATGGCGCACTGAGTCATATTGTGAAGGTTGACCCGAAGGAGACTGAAAATAGCAGCGAAGAACTGTTTGGTCTCTTCAATAAATTGGTAAAGTATCCACAGTTCTGTGTATGACAGATTTACCAGACAGCGTTTTTGTACCTCAAAAGATTTCAGGCTTATACTTTTATATATATATATATATATATATATATATATATATGTATGTATGTATGTATGTATGTATGTATGTATGTATATATGTATGTATGTATGTATGTATGTATGTGTGTATGTATGTATATGTATGTGTATATATATATATATATATGCATATATATATATATATATATATATATATATATATATATATATATATATATATAATAAACACATCACAACATATCACACACACACACACACACACACACACACACACAATATATACATATATTGGTTTATTTGGGGTATTGTATCAAATGTGCATAAAAACGTATGTATGTATGCATGTGTATGTATGTATGTGCGTGAACCATAATATATATAATATATGTGCATATTGTTACATATCACATACATACATACACATATAATATGTTATATATATATATATATATATATATATATATATATATATTATACATATATAATAATATATATATATATATATATATACATATATGCTATATTACATACACATCACACACACATATGCACACATACACATACATATATGTATATATACATATACATATAGTTACACAGACAGATGCACATTTTATTATATATATATATATATACATATATATGTTTACCATGTGTGTGTGTGTGTGTTTTTTTGCGTTTATTTTCACTATTATGCTTGCATGCTACACACACACAGAGACAAAGATATATACTGAAGTCACACACACACACATAATATATATATCTATATATATACATTGATGTGATGATGTCGTGTATGCATGTATTTTTTTATGTTTACATGTATGTATTTACATATGTGTACTATATATATATATATATATATATATATATATATGTGTGTGTAATATATTATATATATACATATCTTTTTTCGCCTATATCTCTGTGTCCTGTGTGTCGGGTCCGTCTCTGTATGTGCGCGGTTGCGTACTGGTCTTTGTCTATGTCTGTGGCTGTGTGTTTGCGTTTGTGTCTATGTGTTGGTGTATTGATGTGTGTATATTCTGTTTTCGAGATATGAACATATGTATAGTTATTTATATTTATATGTTAGCGAAATACTGGATGATTTTATTTTTATATATATATATATATATATATATATATATATATATATATATATATATATATATATATATATATATATGCATATATATATATATATATATATATATATATATATATATATATATATATATATATATATATATATATATGTATATATATATAGATATATATATATATATATATATATATATATTCATATATATATATATATATATATATATATATATATATATATATATATATATATATATATATATATATATATATATATATATATATATATATTCAGTATAGTTTATACCCGTGTAGTGTATGTATTTACGTCTGTGAAGATTTTATACTCTTCGAGGGTCGATTCATTGCCGTGCGTAATTGTTTGGACTCTATATTGTACATGCCTTCCCACTTTCAATATCGTCGTATACGCTCCTGACTAGTGTATGCTTACTTCGTTCGATCTGTGGATGCCTTATTGTAGGTTTATGCTTGCGTCATTTTAACTTGTTAAATGTCCCAATATCTAAATGATCAGCGTACGAGTAGCCTTTATGCGTTGCTTTGACATTTGTAAGATCAGCAACTTACTCTTCAGAATACTGCAACGATAATTGATCCTGTCGATAGTATATATACATATATACGTCTTCTGGGCTACAAATCTGTCTGTATTGAAATATTCACAAATTTCTTTTCGTTTTAAATTCAATTTTGAATCTGTCTCGTTTCACAGTTTGGTGAAAAGCAAAAATGGATGATGTACAACCTGTCCGGTAATCTGGATGTGCTCCCGCGCATCACAGATCTGTCTCAGATTGGAGATGGTGGTGAAATCGTTGTGGTGCGAATGCCCAGTAAGTATTATGTTCCTTTCTTGAAATTCTGAATATTTCCAAGTCGATACGTATATATATATTTATATATGGCACTAATCTTTAGTGCCAAATCCTGTAGCATAGCGGTACCTTCAAATATTAAGTACACAGAACTCGCCTCTAGGTTGGCTAGTTCAATAATTTTCTAGACCAGATAAATGGTTGTCTCCATAGGAAACATGTCATCCCTTGGGCGCCGTTAGCGTTAACAGCCATAAGGCCGCAGTGTATCTTTGCTAAATAAGCGAGGATGCTTCCGCGTTGTGATGCTATCTGTCGCACTTTGTTCTTGTTAATTGCCCACGCAGCGTATCCACCAACTGTGACATGAGCGCTCTTAAACCCCTTTGGGACAAATTTTAGCATGTACTTTCTTTGCCTCGCCGCATAGATCTGTGTTATTCTCCGTATCTATTGCCCACTCTCTCCAGCCACACCATCACCAAACACCCTCATACGTTGATCAAACACCTGCTCACACTAGCCTCGCATCCATATCAGTTGACCACGCCACGTGAATATAGCATGTACACACGCATTCACCACACCTTTGGATAGATCGGCCGTGCACAAACTGACACGTTTCCACACATCTTTCAATGGACCTCACTTCTGCCTCAAAAAAGCCCGTGTAAGAGAGCTCAATCAGAACGCACATCGCCTGATGGTCAAGAGCTATACAGAGAAGCGCGGATGCAATTTCTGCAACCAGCAATTGTTCGGTATCAATCGACAAGGCTTGCATTGTACAGGTACGGCCATATATGTATAATATATATATTTATATATATATTATGTATTCATGTATTATTTATCTATGTACTTATATATTTATATCCTTTTTCATGGGGATGTATATGTATTTATGTATATATTTATGTTTGTTTATTTGTATGTTTTATGGGAATCATTGCTGAATCTGGCTGGTTTGAAATGTTTGCCACTAAAGGGACTGTGTCTAATACTATAGCTTCAAATGGTACACTTGTGTTTCATTCGCGTTAAAGTCAATTCGCGTTAAAGTCAATCATGATTTTCTAACTCTTTACATTGCTACCTATTTGTGTTATCATAACAGCCTGCAATTTGGATTATCACAAGAAGTGTGTATATAGCAAGGCGAATAAATGTGAGCATGCCAATCTGGCCGTTATCTTCAAAGTGCCGCATCGATTTGTACAGCACGAGTTCGATATGGGGGTGAAGTGCACCTACTGCAGGCTACCGGTATGATAAGGCGCGGTCTTCTAATCATTTGTGTGGTTAAGCAACATCCCCGTTTGTTCTGATCTGGTATATATATATATATATATATATATATATATATATATATATATATATGTATATATATACATATATGTATATATATATATACATATATATATACATATATATATATATATATATATATATATATATACATATATACACATATGCACATATATACATATATATGCATATACGTATGCATATGCGCATGCACACATATGCATATGCATATACATACATTATGCATGCATGTATACATGCATATATGTATATATATATATATATATACATATATATATATATATATATATATATATATATATATATAATATATATATATATTATGTATGTAATATGTATATATATATATATAATACATATTATATATATATATATATAATATATATATATATGATGATGATGATGTGTGTGATATGTGTATGATATATGACAGATATATATAGACAGATATATATATATATATATATATATATATATATATATATATATATATATATATGTTTATTATTATATTTATTATTATTATTATTATTATTATTATTATATATATATATATATATATATATATATATATTGAGGTCGGTTTACATATTCGTTTTCTGTGTTGCTGCTCCTTTAAGACAACCTTAGGTCTACAAGAGTGATAACTGCTGTTGCATAACCGTTGCTTTCTCACACGTATATCAATACAGTTATACATATGGCATCCTATCCGAACTACTCATTTGTAAAATTAAATATTCATTACGCCGCATGTATAGACATTCCTTATAAACTTATTGGGCATGTTAGTTCCTGGCAGGCCAGACCCAGGGCTCCAAGTGCGAGGACTGCTACTACAACTGCCACACGCCGTGCATTCTTTACGCACCATCGTGTATCGACGGAGCACAGTTTGCCGACGAGTTGGCCGACACTTCAGGCGGTGACATACAGATGCGGCAGGTAACGTGGCGATGGAATTGGTATGAGTGGCTGTGTGCCTGTTTGATTGAGGTGTACTGTAAGTGCAGGTCTACGATGTCCGGAGTTTGTGTGCACGTGGGGTGTATAGGGTGTACTAGTTAAATATCGAATTGTTTGATTACACTCCATTCCTTCTTCACGCACCACCAAGCAATGACGGAACACATTTTGTTGACAAAGAGCCGATACTTCGGGCGGCTTTAGAAAGTTGCTTTCAACCGTACAACTGTAGTTTTGACGGGTATTTGGTAGTCGAATGAAAGCCAAGGTCTGTTTTATGTATTTTGGGTGTATCTGTTGTACTCTAGTGTGCTTGTTCTGTACACTGTCCCATATAGGTGCGGGCGGGTATAGTCCATTTTCGCGAGGGTGTAGTTTGAGATTGTATGCCGTCGTGGTAAGTGCCTCAAAACTCCCTATTTCAGTTAATGGTATGGGTTTACTTTATTATTTTTCAAGCGCTCTCACCAATAAGGTTCGTAGGCCCTATCTGGAGCACCCTGGCGCCAACTACATATATTTGATTACACCTACATACCTCACTTACACTAGCACGCACGTGAATATAAATATACCTACACAAATGAACAACCGCAAGCAATGCCACTTAATCATAACACGCACATCGTCCTCTCTACCTCCAGGCATCGAATATGATTCCGCTCCACCGTGTTCTTACCAGTAAGGTCAGCACAGTGGGCACGGGCGCGCTTCCTCCTGGCGCCAACTATACCTCTGACCGCAGTATCTCGGTCATGGGCCATGTGTTTGTGCCAGGCGTGTTCAACGGACCGACGTTCTGCAACAAGTGTGGCTCGCAGGTGGAGGGCGGGAATAGCAATGCGCTCGAGTGCAACAAGTAAGTCGTCTGCACCAAGCATGTAAGCGTGTTAGAAGTCCGAAATCCTACTAAAACACTCTACGTGCTTGCACTGACTATATATATCTAGGAGAGATCCGGAAAGGGGTTGAGTTTTGAAAGTGTTGCCGATACCAATTCACACATATAAGGACGACATGATGATTGCAAAGTACATCAAGCAATATCATCCGCTTGCCTCCTCATATCAAATGCTCGTTTCCAACAATACAACCAGGTGCTACTGCGTGGCGCACAGTGAATGTATGGCGAACTATCATTGCGTGGTCGATGCCTCAGACGCTACCCTGGCGTCTGGTGTAGTACGTATGGGTGAGAAAGACTCGGATCACATGGTAGGTAGCATATGCGTATCCATTCATGGTGAACATGAAGGTGTATATTGTATATTTCAAGCAAACGCATGATATGTGTATAGGTCTGGCAAGTTGATAGGATGGGCTGGGTGTGCATCTATGGCGCGGTACGTGCCAGTGTATGTTGTAATTCTTGTACATGGTGTAGCTGTTATGTATCACATCTTGCTGTCACACATGATCTCCGTTTATTTAATGTATGAATACATAGTTTGTATCGGCATGTGTATGTTTTCATGGATGTGCGTACTTTCAAGAATACATTTGCGGTTTTTTTGGGGGTCAGCCAGTGTACGTTTGGATGCTTGTTTGTGTACGACTGCTTTTGGGTCATATCCTTGCGTATGTAGTGTCACGACTCCTCACTGCTTATCTCTACCAGGATTTATCGCGTACTTTAAGCTCGTTGCTTTTTGCTATGTGCGCAATTAAGACGTTACGCAGACACCTTCAGCACACCCCCAAATAAAATCTGACAGCGTGCAGCACATTCAATATTAGTTATGGAGCACGCTTCAATTAATTTGTATAGGCAAGTGGATATACGTGTATGCGTTAAAATCTGTACATTCCCTGTGGTCATTTGTGACACTATACATGTTCGTGTGCATGTGTGCATCTGTACGTGTAAGTGCACAACCAGACGAGCATCTACCTATGGAAGTAGAAATGTACATAGCATGTGTATGCGATGCGGTCCCTTGAAGGGCCCATAAAACCCCTTTTTATCCCCTAAAAAATTGGTACACATTTACGTATTCCTTGTCACAGGTCGAGAGATGTTTGCGCATCAAGAACTTCCGCTTACAATTCTACCTGGACGAGAATGCGCCCAAACCTATGGCAGAAATTAAGATGAAGGTATGCATATTAAGATGGATAAGAGTGAAACCACGATCTCACCGGTATCACCTTAATGTCATACACATCTTCATTACGCGAGGGTCGATGTTCATATTTAACGTACCCGTCAACACTAGAAATTAAGATGAAGATATGCATGAGATGGACAAGAGTGAAGCTACCATCTCTCCACCATCTTTCCAGTATCATATTAGTGACATACGTACCTTCTTTACGCGAGGATTGATGTCCATATTTTAGCCTGCGCTATTACACTTAGAGTTGTATTGGCAAGGATTTGAGCCGCTCCCCGTGTCGTCTTACCTTGCCCGCTTGAAGGCCACGTTTTGAAAGTAGCGTATAGGGAACTCATCGCACGAGTGACATCCTTGTCGAAGAATATTTCCAGATGAACAAAAATATGTTTTTTTGAGCAGAATCGGTGTTCCTCGTATGCTCGTATCCGTCTTGTATACTGCTGCATATCCGGAGCTATTGGGATACTGTTCACAATTTTGTGTGATCGACTGCATGGCTAGTATGAGCTAAACCACTGCCCCGCTCCCTCGTAATCTCTGAACCACTACTACTTATCAAATCGGCTCCAGTGTTGCTGTGTACACACGCCTTTGGCTCATCGCTTGATGGGAGTGATTGGCTTGTACATTCTTGATAGTTCGTTCAGCATATATAATTCTGGTGTCTTAGGCATGCAGAAATACGTGTATATTCAATGTGTTCCAGGGTGGTGGAGCTCACGTATACAAGACTGTGCCTTCACACACCTCACCACACCACACCATCGCAATCCAAGCACACATCATGATAATCATTAGGAACATCTACTGAACTCATCACAAAGGCCAGTGCACAACTTACGCTGTGCCATGTGCATCGCACACGCGGTATTTCTACCGCAGTGCATACATGCACAATAGCACAACCCGCACTCTCTTAAAACCTCGAACACTCCACGGCCCCATCACCCCACCCACAGAACATACAAGGCTTGGCGACGATCAAGATGGGCAATGCACGCGCCATGCTGCTGAGTGTAGACGGCAAGATGTACCAGCTGGAGGCTAGCAGCGCAGAGATTATCGGGCGACTGGTTAGCGCCATCAACACGACTATCCGACATGTTTCACTCAACAGCGACGCATTCGACCACACACACATGGCCGATAATCTACCGGGCTCTGGGGCCCAACCACCCGCGCAGGTGTCGGCGGAGTCTCGAGATTCCATGGGCAACAACCGGCGCTTGGTATGGGAGCGTGGCGTAGGAATAGTTTTTGTGGTGTGATTGCAGGTATATGTGTTTATATATGTATACATACATTATATATATATATATAAATGTATATATATATATATATATATACGTGATTTCCAATTTTAATTAGATCTCGTGAATTCTCGGGGGTTCTTAAGTGGGTAAGATTTTGTGATGTGATTGTGGGTATATTTATGTTTGTATGTTTGTTTATGTATAAATATAAGTGTATATGCATAGTGTCGGATTATGAGTAGGTTTTGATAAATGCTCTAGGGTGATCGTGGGTATTAGCGGCGCTTGATGTGATACGGAGATAATGCGGGAAATTTTATTTCGTATCCGATCGTGTGGCTGTGCCTGTGAGAAGTGGAGTTTAAGGTTGTGACTGTGGATATTGCTTTGCGGACGTGAGTTTGTGGGCATAATTGTGAGTATGTGGAGGGTATTTCTTTGGGCGTGCCTTCACGTTTCGGGTGTGAGTGGTATGGGTGGGTGAACGGGACCTTCATCCTTGTGTTGTGAGCTTTTGTTGCTGGTGTGTTGTGATTATGATTGTATGCATAGCACTACTCTCTGGCAGATCTGCAGTCAAGCGGTTAATATATTATGGAGGAATCAAGGACAGGTTCATTCCAACCTTCATACACTCGCGGACTCGCACAGACACTTCGCAGTCGCTAGACCACTTTCATTTTCATTGCTCTCGCACACTTCGTACACATGGATGTTTGGCATATACTCATGCAGCAACACTACACGCACTATATACAAACATAAAACTTTGCGGCGCTCGCATGCGATCACCCACACGCTCATGCACAAGTCACATATCTTTATGCGCCCGCAGGAGGACGATTACATTTACGACCTCAACACGCCATTGGGTAGTGGACAGTTTGGAATGGTGGTGGCTGCACAGGACGCTAAGAATCCCTCAAGGCATATGGCCATCAAGATCATTCAGTGGAAGAAGATTGTCGATGCCGATCATTCTAAGGTGTGGTTGCGATGTGTGTGTACATGGGCTGGCATGTGCACTGGTATGTAATTGCGTATGGGTAGTATGTAGATACGTAGTTGTTTGAGTATTATATGAATTTCTAAAATGTACGTATTAGTGGATTGTGAGTACGCATATACCTATTATATATATAAATATACTAGTACTTGTACTTTGCTTGTACTTATACTTGTACTATACGTATATAACCACTTACATAGGATATATATATATATATATGTATGCGCGGCGGGTTTCTCGATACTTATACATGTGAACATGCACACATGTGTATTTATGTATAAATTTATGTTCACTTCCTTTTTTTGCCCCTTCTTCTCCGGTAAACTATTGGGTCTCTAAACTCTAAAACCCTATACCTTGCTTTGCGCAGACGGCCAATTTGAAGAGTGAAATGGCGCTGCTGAAGGCGCTCAAAAATCCTAACATTATCGCATTGGAGAGGATTTATCACACACCAGAGGTATGCCGCCACAGTGTTGCCTCGGTCGAACTAGAACAACGAACCTGATATCTCTGCCTTGTGTAATGAGTTATAATGGGCTGAGTGCAAAGTATCGATCACAACTTGCATTTTCTGTCTAGCTAGGTTTGTATATTTTATTACAACGACGACGCAAAACCGAGAAATAGCATGTCTTGAGTTACTACGCTTGCAAAGATACAACAAGATTTAGCTACAATGCAGATTAACCTCTTCAAAAGCACTTATGTTCCATTCTTGGTTACTTCACTCGGTGTTGCAGTGCTAACACGATCCGATATATTCATAGATGCACTCAGAAGAAGTTCATACATCATTTTGAGTCACATATCGTGACCTGAAATCCATCCTCGTGAGCCCTATGTGGGTGACATCCCTTCGGAGTTCTTTTATTCCGTAATCGATTCTGCAGTGTGATACACCTTATAGATCGAACATCATGCTGAATGTATTCTTCGAAAGCCAAGTGCGTATCCTTTAAGCACTCTTCGGCACACAACTAAAACTCAACCATGAAGATATTTCGAATCGGGTCTAGCTCAGTTTTCAGCTGCTGTGTTGCCTGTTTACTTCCCACTGCAATGCCGCGAACGGCATTTGAACTTGAAGCCACCTGTAACTTAGGAGGTGTAACTACTCGCACACGCTTATCGCTGATCAATCTGTACATAAATTCTGACCCACACGACTCAAGAATCATTCACTGTATACGCCACAGCAGATACAATCTATCCGATTCAGGCTATATACTGACAGAACCCCCTTAAAATTCGAGAAAGTAAACTTCTAAAATCTTAAAATCTGAAATCGTTTCTGGTACGTCCTCCAACTGTGCATCTGCTTCCCTCTAACCCTGGGCACCTTTGTTTCTGATGTTGTGTGTGCTATAGGTGCTCTACCTCGTTATGGAGCGAGCGTTTGGAGGGGATCTTCTGGACCGTATTCTGAGCCAACCCAACCAGAGCCTCAGCGAACCCGTTGCCAAATACTACATCTACCAGATACTCACAGCCCTCAATTTCTTGCACGACAACAAAGTGGCGCACAGAGATCTTAAACCCGAGAATGTGCTGCTGTCTACCAATGACACGCACACTTTGGTCAAGCTGTGCGACTTTGGGTTTGCTAGGATTGTGGGTGAGAACTCATTCATGCAGTCTGTGGTAGGTACGCCTGCGTATGTGGCGCCAGAGGTTATTAGACAGTCCTCGGGTAGCGCTGCTACGGGATATCAGGTCAAAGTGGATTTGTGGTCGCTGGGGGTTATAGTCTACGTTGCTCTCAGGTATGGGCGTGTGCGCCTGTGGGATTATTACTTACCTGAACCTAGCATACAGGCGTGGATTTACACTTAAGCACCTACGTACATACGATCATACATACTATATGACGACAGAATTGAAAACGTAAGATTTTGGTTTAAAATGTAGTATATTGCAAGCCCATACGCACATACTATTGTGGCTCTATGAGCTGTGATCTCTAGAATTAGACGTGGTTCTACAGGCATGTATGTCTTCACTTTTCTATTCTTGAAAACACGGATAAATTTCAACGGGAAAGTTATATTGCATTATCAACTTTAAGCTAGTGTTTGAGTGTGCCTTCATCAAGCGCAAAGTTAGAAAATATTAAGCAGCATGTCCTAGCTACGCCGAAGTCTATATATCAATTGTCAAGAGAAAGACTTACAGATGTAGCGCTTGCTACAAACCCTATCCGAATAAGCATGTCTGGGTTTCTAACCGCCAACACCAAATTGTCCACTAAGATGTGTATGGTTACATCACTACCTTGTAGACCAATCACAATCTCACACAAGCAGTTCATGCACAGGACATGCGGTCATGCGCTTTGTAACTCAGTTGACTAACCCCGAGACTGACTTTCACTGACATAACAGCGGTACGTTCCCATACAATGAAGAGCAAGAGGTTGCACAGCAGATTTTCACCGCCAACTTTTTATTCCCGGACGAGAAATGGGCAAATATATCAAATGAAGGTGAGCGCTGATAGTGCACTTCCGTGCACTTGTGTGCGTTTGCTGAAGTGCTTGTTGTTGGTGTTTTGGTGTGTAGAGGGTTCCAGTTATGTGCCGCCTTAGTCTAGGTGTGGTTTTTTTTCGTGGAGACGTGTTCGTATATCTTCATGTGTTTATAAATCACTTGGCGTTACCCCTTAGTTCGTACATACTCGACGATATACGAAGTGGTACAGTGAGATAAACACACAGAGGCTTTCAGATGACTCTCCTTCCTTTCGCTTGACGAGCTTGTTATCACAGTGTTTCGATGTAAATTATCAGCATGCGCATATATCAGCAATTGAGTGCCAACTACGGTGTACGCTACTGCCCAAACGCTATCCTATGAAAGACCTTTAAGCTTCAAGGTGTATTTAATATATATATATATATATACATATATATATATATATATATATATATATATATATATATATATATATATATATATATATATATATGTGTGTGTGTATATATATATATATCCACCGTCGCTTCGAGAGGTTTTTTGTCAAATATTAATGATATCACTCCACCTTTATGCTCACGTTATTTCAACCTCTTTGTCTCTCTCTCTCTTTCGCTTTTGCTCAATATCAGCCAAGCATCTGATACACAACACGCTGAAGGTGGATTACAACGAACGTTATTCAACGGAACAGGCATTGAATTCCAGTTGGTTTCGATCGGTATGCGACCCTTCGGTATTTGACGCCAATATAGCGAAGATACGAAGATTATACACGCGACGTTGATTGTATTGAGTGGTTTGAATTGATTATTGTCTCGGTGGTATTGTGAAAACACTCCGCGTGGTGTGAGTTTAGTTTTCGCGTGCTCAAATGATTGTGTCGTCAAAGTTTTCAATATCAACAAAATTCTCGACATAACATCCCTTCAACGTCTCACAAACAGTTGAACGCGTTAAGCGTCGATCACACTCGATCGGTATTTAGTTGTCGCTCGTGTAAACACCTTACTATCACCAGTCACGCAAATCAGGTTTCTTTCAGCGCATAATTTTGCGGATGTGTAGCGTCGGAATATAATAGGCACAAACAGAAGTCGTCGATTAGCCCAGAGATGATCTTTTGAATAGCAGCTATACTAGATTAATCTCAAATCAGTCGATTAGCAGATCTTGTGATTAGCAGCTATAATAGATTAATCTTAAACCAGTCGAATAGCAGATCTTTTAAATAGAAGCTATACTAAATTAATCTTAAACCAGTCGATTAGCATATCTTTTGAATAGCAACTATCTAGGCTAATTTTAAATCAGTCGATTAGCAGATCTTGTGAATAGCAGCTATACTAGATTAATCTTAAACCAGTCGAATAGCAGATCTTTTGAATAGCAACTATCTAGGCTAATTTTAAATCAGTCGATTATGAATGTCGTCTAAAACTACTAAATATCCATGCAACAAAGTAACACACATCCAAGCAGTGAGGAAACCGAATCATTTATTGGTATCAATTTCCACATACCAATAAAAACTCTATCAACACCGATGTGGGCGGTAGGGGGATCTGCTTGGCAATCAGGCAGCAATAGATCATGTTTGTGGTATGAAATAGATGCGCTCAATGAATACTCAACATGATTTTGCTCATTTTGATAGGACAAAATGCTGCGAATGCAGCTGGAGCAGCTTGAGGAGGCCTTCCGCACCGGTCCCAACCACTATCAACTGGACAAGTACATCCCTGCGTAGTGCGTAAACAGACACTGCTTGTTGTGAAGCTATATGTCGTTAGAATGGTCAGAATCGGGTAAGCATTGTTTGAGAGCGTACGGTACTCAGCTTTGTCCATTCAGTGCTGCCCATTGAATCAAATAAATTATTTAGAAGTTTTCATTGAGAGCTTGATATCCAATTAGATAAGATAGATTCTCTGCTGATCGAAGCATTTTGGGCTGCTTCCGGACCAGACATTGTAGGGTACGTGATTATTGATGAGACTTATGTCTCGCAGCTCAGTATTACCGCTGACTTTGGAATTTAATGAGAGCTAACTTTGGATCCCGTGCTAGCGCATGCTCAGTATGACTATATTTTAAAGTGCACAGGAGCACTGTAGTACAGTGCAATTACAAGTACTGCTTAGTATGACACCGAATATGCTTAGAATACTCATCTTTGGGTATGTACTGGTTGATACCGCATGCTCCTAAGCTTTGGTGCGTGCACGAGTCGCTTTGGAATTTTAAGAAAACGAAGAAATCATACAGCGGGCATATGCTCGTTGGGTTGACTGAAACCTTATATAACAGGATAAGTCCATGGAATGTGATTGGCGAAGGTCATGTAGTTGACTTTGCACAGTTTTCCGATACGTGAAGATTGTATACATATTAATTCTTGATAGTGTTCTAGCTGGCAGAACAACTCAAAATAATAAAAATTGTTTTGAGTGATGGCGGTACACGCAGGGGGCGGAAGACGGCTATACAGATGACAGAAGATTGTCATATTGTGCAGGAATTGTTTATATAAGACGATGATGCGCGAGTGTCGTGAAAATTGCTGTAAACATCTCGATACACCGAACTGTTTTTTCTGTGGTCCCAATAGTTCAATCGATGAGAGCTGGTATCAGCTCTTCATCTGCATTTTATTTGTATAATAGTAAAATTGGTTCCCCAATCTGAACACGCGTGATTGAATGATACTCATTGCACAAAGCCTTTGAAACAGCTATACCTAGTATATACCACCAAACGGCTCTCACCGTTGACTCACTTGTTAGTCTGAACAACTGCGATTGCTATTTCCTTCATGAGCTGTAAGTACAGCGATTTGTAGTCGGAGATGTACCACTCACTAGGCAAATGTTATTCAAGTACAACTCAAGCTAGAGACAGTTTGACTGCTGTGGCAGGGATGTCGTAGATTTTGTAAAAGCCTTTCTGCTGATTTCTCCCATATAACTATCACGTTCTCATGTAGATAGAATTTACACCTAGTACTTTAGAATTGTCTCCAACTCTCAGAAACCACAATTCGAAATGCAAACCTGCTTTAAACCTGCTTCCTGATGCGCCTTGATACCTGGCACTAGACAAAAAGCGATTTAAAAGCTCGAATTTTCAACGGCCGATTTTTTCTTCTTTTCCACACTAAGACTATAATATTCTGACGATACTACTATCAATGCGAAATCAATTTGTGACTCCATTGAATAGATCAGCAGCGGGTCGTTATCAGAAGTGAAGGGATTGGGAGCAGTGAGGGGATTGGGAGCAGTGAGAAAGAGGGTGTGTACATCGGGAAGACTGACATGCTGCTTGTTTAAGTATGTGTTACTATCTGTGTATGGTGTTGAATGTGCGTGCACAGGTATTCGTTCAGCTTGTTCTTCTCCGCAGTAGGTACGCTTCATGGAGAATCGAATACGAGCAAAGCAGGTATGTACGGGTTGAAGAGACTATGCAGAGTGGCACGTGTCTGAATATAGGAAGGAATAAATACATACATGCCCATACATACATACATACACAAACGATTAACTACATACAACATGAATATACATGAATATACATGTATGCACAATTTCAAACATACACACACAAATATAAATACAAAGACACATACACACAAACATACTTTCATACAAACATACCTATTGACATATATATATGAATGCATAGAGATAAATATTTACATAAATATTTAACACCATTGATATACAGATTCAAAGATACATAGATACCGGGATACATACACAAAAAAATAAAATAAACTCATATGGATGATACTGTATGATATTATTAAAAACATACGAATGGGGCTCAGCAATATAGGAAAGTGTTGATAGCGGCTGCCAGGCATAGTGGGTGTCTCACACGGCACGTCGCATGGGGTCCACGGAGTCCACTCTCCAACTGTGCAAGCCCTGGTGCACGCCTGTTGAGCGGTTTAGGGTTTAGTATTTAGGGATTTGGGGCTTGGGGTAATAGTGGCTTGAAAACCCCGTATCTCCTTTGTCCGTACACACGTACAACTCACTGGTCAATTTACAGGTCACGTCACCCGCATTGAAATGGATGACCGTATATAAAGAATATGTGTGAGCATGGTGAAGTTTCAAACGTTAAATGCCATACCGATTGCTGACACTCGTGTGTGTCTGTCAGTTCAAAGGGACACGTGCCGCCGTTTGCGTCGGTTATATTCTTCGTTCTGCAATCAAAGAGACAAGACAGATAAACAACATTTCAATATATACGCATATAACTATATCCGAAAGTGGGCCTATGTGTGTATATACAGATGAATTATTCTGACTTATTCTGTAGCTTCTCTGCGCCATAATTTAGATCACAATATACGTTTTATCGTACTTGGTACGTTTTACCAACGAGCCAATACGTATTCACACTACATGAATCTACCTTGTTCTGTCCTGCACGCCGTTTCCGCATGAGACCGAACATTCACTCCACTCAGACCAGTTATTGAGCGTACAGTCAATGGGGCACAGTTGCTCGTTGCAGACTGCCGACTGTGTCTGGTTGGTGTCGCATGCCTGTCCACCAAAGGCCGGATTGACTGTGACAAAGCGGTCCCGTTATCTGATAAAAAGAAGACTATACGAGGTTGAAGAGCTTGGCTTGGTTGGTGTTATGAATGTCAATGCGTATGAATAATGTAGTTGCAAACGGATAGGTCCAATGCAGTTTTATTGTTATCTACTGCATACGTTTAGTATAACTCGGATTTGTTGCAAAAAAAGTTTATCTATTTACGTTAATTTCTTAAAGAGCAGGGTATGTATATCTGCTCTTGAGGAAAAAAGAGGTAGAATTTTTTTTACAGGTGTATACGTGTGTGTGTATTTATGTATATATATGTATGTGAGAATAATATTTACTTACATGCATACATATACATTTGCGTGTTTTTATATAATATATATTCACAAGTATGCATATTCTTTTAGGTATATATATATATATATATACATATTATACTTGTAAGTATATATATATATATTACAATTACAAGCACGTATATACACATATGTGTATAATATATCACATACTTAAAAGGCATGTATATACTTTATGTATATATAATTATAGAATGTATATAAATGTATGCATAGATAACAATACCTGGTACCACTTCCGCACGACAAGGTACAGTCCGTCCAGGGGGTCCACGGAGAGAGTTGACAATCCACCTGTGATGGACAGGGGTGGAGAGACAGACTCAGCAACTAACTTCAAATTGAAATAAATACGCAACTGAGAATATCATTCTACGACTAACTTATTATGTCACAACATCTCCAAGGTATATTACATATGTATGGAGCTTTAGGTTTCAGGGATTTGGTACATACTCGCCATGCCATGAAGTTCATCACACTTCAATCAGTAAAATATACTACGATCATAAGTTAATGGGTGGGCATATAGACATAACTATATATATAACTAAATAACTATATAACTATATAACTATATATATATATAAATATATAACTATATATATATATAAATTATATATGCCCTTTTTTCGAAGGATTTGATGAACCATACACCCAATTCTACAGAGATTTGTTGAATGTTGCAAGTCTCATCTTTGCCCAGAGAGGGGCATGGAGATCCACCTTTGAAAAAAAACGGGTATGGGAAAATACGTTGTTTGATTGAGGAGAGCTAAAATAGGACAAAATACGTTTCACTTAATACTCGCAGATGACATGTGAGCAGTGGTCTTAAGACCGCCATTGAAAATGCTGCAGCCATGACGACGCGGTGCAAAGCTTGGTTCAATCGCAATGATTACATATGCATCCTTTGTCTATTGAGGGAATGATGACCACGTATATGTATAGAAAATCAGCAGTGAAAGTGAAAGGTCATACTCTGCCACAACTACTTTGTACTGTCTTCGCCTATCACCAGTTTATAATTCACCCAATTAACATGCGCAAATATACGGATCAATTGACCTCTTGAACGTCTCATAAAAGGTAGGTACATACTCTCTGATGCCAGTACACCCAACTACTTTCAAGTAAAGTATATACAAACGAATGCACGTATACCAACCCGACTCGTACCTGGTTGGGGGTCTCTGATAATGGTTTTGTTGGCTGTCCTGATGCCTCCATTGCAGGATTGTGAACAGGCGGTCCACTCCGACCACAGACTGGTCAAACAGCCCAGAGGACACACCTGGGGGAATAGAGAATAATGTATGTGTTGGATACTATATGTGTATTGTAATTTATGTGAACACATATGCATTCTGTATACATACGCCCGTCTGGTGCTGAGAATGAAATGAACCTTAAAATACAGAAATCTGTTCGTACTTAACAACCGCTTCGAGCACATAACGTACTTCAGTTACTTAATAAAATAGAGCCCTCTTACCATACCGTCGACGAAGCGGATAATATATTCTACGGATCAAAGAGTGAGCAATCATCTATAACTAGTCTTCAGCAAATAACAAGAAGGGCCAAGTGTGCAAAGAAGAAAGCGCCATATGCAGCCGTCATGCCCCAATCACCTTCAAAGCATAATATATACACATATATATATATATATATGTTATATACTATATATATATATATATATATATATATAAAGCATATACGTACATCATACGCCAAACGCCCACATACCGTATCCTGGCATACGTCTGTATCTACTAAGGGATAGCAAACACCCAACGGCGTTGCTGCAGTTAAGATCTCTCTGTGGTTTAGTGAGAATGAGTTGAGGAAATTACGGATAAGAAATCGGTATTGAGACATACCATCGGGATAGATGATGGGCTGGTTCTGCGGTTTAAGAGTTTACCGTTCAGAGTAAATGATCTGTCTCAGATAAAGTGAAAATCAGTGAACAACAGTAGAATCATGTGCGGATTTTCACATACAGGGACACATGTATGAAGTGTATAGTTTTAGTTTTAGTTCTAGTGACACATATATATATATATATATATATATATATATATATATAATGAATAGATATATAGATATACATATATATATATATATATATATATATATATATATATATATATATATATATATATATATATATATATATATACATATATATATATATATATATATATATATATATATATATACATATATTATATATATATATATATATATATATATACATATATATATATATATGAATAGATATACACAGGATATACATATATATATATCCAAAAACCCTAAAAACATATATATATATATATACGTATACATATATATATATATATATATATATATATATATATATATAATATATATATATATATATATATATATTTATAGTATATATATATATATATATATGTATATACATATATATATATATATATATATATATATATATATATATATATATATATATATATATATATATATATATATATATAGTAGGAGTGGTTAAAAAATAAACCTCATACTATGGGGATATCAGAGTACCAACTATGGAGTCGATTCCGCGATTTTCAAACGTTTTCTCTGATAGAGTGTTCGCGCAGTGCTACTGTGTTCTAGGGACAAAGTGACTCCTGACTAGTAGGTTACAGTTTTGTGTTATCCCCGTAGCAGCAAGTTGGTTGACTAATTTTAGTATAGGGATATCACAATATCACAATATCACAATACCACAATACCACAATACCACAATATCAGAATAAATATATATTATATATTATATATTATATATATATATATATATGCAACTATATGTACAATTTCAGTAATTAGAAACAGTTACACGTAATGTATTTTTATTGACAGTAAACAGTGACACAGGCTCAAATTCCAAATACACCACACAGATGCTCAACCAAACGAAATCCACTCAAAATTGAAGAACAACCCATTTTTTCAAAGATATGTCACTCGGATCTACATACCATTCCGTTACGTATATATCTTCATAGTTATTTGTGCACGTTCTTTCGTTATATACGTATTAATAGATTACCTCGTTCTTGAATGCACTCCAAGCGCACACGTCACGCTACAAGGCCCATAGTCTGACCATGGAGACACCTCGCACGGACGTATGCAAGGGGTTGGGTCAGGGCAGTCCTGCACCTGATGGAGATCAGTGGGACACTGAATGCCCTGAGCGTTGCTGTACTGATCGATAGTTCTTGATCGGGTTTGTTGACCGCTGTCACAGGTCACACTGAATATGCGTAAGCGTGTATGTAAGTGCAGCAAGTATGAGGGTATCAATTGAGAAGTAGAACACAACAATGTCTATCGAAAACAGTTATAGCAAAATATAACATTAACTACAGATAAGTTGCAACTAATGTATGTCTGTGCGAACTGGTGGTTGATGATGTGGTAAATATAAATACGGGGAGAGTAGTACATATGATGACATTCATTATATCCGCACAGCCTCATTCACTTGACTATATTAACTTGCTTCATTTGTAAAACCCAATACAAACATCAATTCAACACAAGAGAATTATATCCAATCCAATCCAGAAAAATTCCTTGTAGTCCTATTCGGTGCAATGCGATGCAATTTACATCGATTCAATTCAACTCAATATATTCGAATCCGATCCGATTTGACACAACTCAATAAAATTCGATCGAATTCAATTTGCATACTGCACATCTACATCCACGTCGACATCCACACACTCTCACATATATATATATATATACATACATACATACATACTTACATACATATATATATATATATATATATATATATATATATATATATATATATATATATATATATATATATATATATATATATATATATATATATATATATATATATAATATATATACATATATATATATATATATACATATATACATGTATACATATATATATATATATATATTGTGAGTAATTTATTTAGATCATGAGCAGTTTAGAATGAAATAAGGTTGTACTATATATTATCATAGTAGCTTGCCAGAATATGAGGACTGAACACCTCATATCCTCGTCATATATATATTTTACACTCGCGCTACTTTACAGCGAATGCTCTTATTCAATTGATATACACTTTACAGCATTCTTCCTATCTATAAAATCAATATCGCTAGACACACAGCACTGATATTCCATCCTAAAGGTAACCCCTCTTACACCCGAGTCATACTGCATGACTCACTACTACACGTGGACCACACACACAATACTATATATATATATATATATAGCACACTTACACGCAACTATTACAACTTACCTACAAGCGGACCAATCAGTCCATTGTGTGATGCTGCAGTCAATGGGACAGTCAGTTGTATCTGGATGGCAATCCGACGTCCGCAATAGCGTTGGGCACGCGAGCGTGGGTTTGGTTGTCGCCGCAGCTGAAAGCAAAGATATGGTGGTAGTATTTTTAGAAAGCTCTATAGAGCAGTCTATATAAATATAGACTGTTATATTCATAGAATGGTACTTCCGAAACCTTCATCTTTCCAAGATAAAAGCTAAAAATATAACCCAAGAATATAGTCCAAAAATAGAACCTTAGAAATAGAATTAAAAAAATCTAATATAGAATCTAGAAAGAGAATATACATAAAGAATCAGAGGATTTACGAAAAGGCTGGACCAGAATGTCGCGAGTGGACGTGCGCACACCCGGAACTCCTGGAGGCAAGCAGGTGACATCACATGCACTGAAGTCCGACCACTCGCCTACGATGCATGCGACTTCACAAGGCTGTATTGGATTAATATGCGACAAGGATGAATATACGATATGAATAAATATACGACATACTACTGGTTGCGAGGTGTATGATCTATTCTGTTGATGTGAAAATAGAGTGAGAGAAAATACGGCATGCTCATCAAAACATGCAAATATATACAAACACTTACATTGCCGGCGTCTCACGCAAGTTGCTTCGGATGCGTGCCAGATGCTTATACATAGATACATGAGCATAGCATATCAAAAACACCGGTCGCAGGTACATATACAAATGGCAACAATAGCCACAAACAAGCATAAGTGGGAAACAGTGCATATATGATCGCACCAAAAGACAATATATACACTTATGAAAATGCAATACAACAAACGTATCGCTCGTTGCTCACGCAGCACGTGTGTCTGTGGTGCATGGTCGATGGTCGTACAACAATTATTTGCTACAAATATAAACCCATTTACTATAAAGTCGCTACAAATAAGAATCATTTTACTATAAAGTCGTTACAAATACAGCCCCTTTTACTATTAAGTCGCTACAAATATAAACCCTTTTGCTATAAAGTCGCTACAAATATGAATCATTTTACTATACGTCGCTATGAATATAAACCCTTTTACTATAAAGTCGCTTCCAATAGAAACCCTTATACTATAAAGACACATACCGGTTCTGAGCAAGGGGTTGACTCAGCCAGGTTATACGGACAAGTGCCGCCAAATTGATCGTCCACCGTTTTTATCCTGATAAGGAGATAACAGAAATGTAAAGGACCATTTTTAGTATAACGAACAGAAAATTCTCTATTGTATACACCTTGAAAGCATATCAATACAAACCATGTAAATAAAAACTTAAAATAGGTAGGTTTGAATCCAGTGAGAATAACAGGCTGTAACAAACAGGTATGCTCTATCGACGTAGCTGCTTGTCGGCATAGCTCACTGCATGTCAGACGATCTCACGCAAGGTAGCATGTAGTACGAGCCACATGTATAGAGGTCAGCCTAGGGGTTTGTAGGAGCACTGTGAATGGGGGACGTGAATCACATGGACATCCACACATACACGAATAAGAAGGTGGGTAGAAACGTGCTGCGCATTAGTAGCGCAATTCAGAAGCGCTAGTGGAAACTATGCAAACCTACGGGGTAGACGGCATACTAGGTAACTATATCCTAAACTCAAGAACTCGCAAGCATATATCGGCCTTTATACATCGCACTTACCTGGTACGCGTTTGCGTCCCCTCGCCGCAACTGACCGAACAAGCGCTGTAGTTACTGAAGGGGCCCTGTATTACAAATAAAACGTTCAAAGGGATGAGAAATAAACGGAATGGCAGAGGCGAGAGGAACCCCATCATTGCAACTAGATCTGTGTTTACTGGCATCATTGAAACTAGAGCTGTGTTTAAAGGGTATGTGTATGCCGGGTTCTCTCTACTGAGAGCTGGGTATGTATGTTGGATTATTTCTACTGAGATGATCCTGCATTTCATACGCATAACCTCAAGAGCAAGGTTGTAGGCAGAGTGGCCCCTTCAGTTGAATCCGAGTTTGTTGGTTGTATACGGATGTCGTACTTTGTTGATTGTACACTCCACTTATGTCTTCCAATTACGAAGTCCACACTCATATATCTATTCTTCGAGTGAAACTTTGTTGACGATGCACCTACCACGAGATTGAGTGTCTGTAGGACTGTATGTCTAGGACCCTCATATACGACCTGTATACCTTAAGCCTAAAAGATACATTGGTATTCGCCCTTAGTGTTATACTTACCACCTGACAGTCGATGGGACAGTTTACTTGGTTGCATGGCTGTGTATCCGTGGTTGCATCGCAAGTGGCTCCTCCATGTGCCGGTTGCACATTCACAGGACGGGTACGTGTTCTATAAATAGATTTGTGTGGGATTAGAAGTAGGCTGCTTCCAAGACAGTATGGTTTGACACTTAATGAAAATATCTAAACAAACAGTGAGGTTTCACAAACAAGGCCTATATATGGCAGAACCCCATAAATATTATAACCTTTGGAGGCATACTTATCAAGCCGACATCCAAATATATATAATAGAATATAATACAAAATACAATAATACAATGATACAATAATACAATACTATAATAATATATATATATATATATATATATATATATACTAATCGTGTAGAACAAAGAAAACATTGTTACGCACGGTTGAAAAGGCCGTCACAACTTCTTATGTCTGTTTCTGTACCTTTATCCATCAAATGCTATTAAGCGAGATGATATCCCCATAAGTCAATATCAATAACACTGTTGAACATATGTTTTGCATATACAATACGTGTGAACCTCTCCCGTCCATCCTAGGCTGGCGCTCACACACGATAGAATCCATATACGAACATAAACGTACGTATTTGCATAAATGTATGTGCGAGTGAATGAGTATGTAAGGATGATAAGTGTACAATAATCCAGACTTACTTAGTACCGCCTCCACAGGTTACAGGACAAGTGCTGTAGGATGTCCAGTCGCCTAGCACGCAGTCCACCTGCGTAGGACGTAAGAGGAGAACTTAGTGAATAAACATGCACACATACATAATCAACATATATAACATACCTAACATGCATAACAACATGTACTTGCATATATACATACATACATAGATACATACATTGATACATACATAGATATATAGATACATAGATACATAGATACATATATATATAGTTACATACATACATACATACATACATACATACATACATACATACATACATACATACATACATACATACATACATACATACATACATACATACATACATACATACATACATACATACATACATACATATATAAGACATATCATGCGATAAAAACCTCATCAGTACATCATTAATCAGTCGTATCGGACACGCTGTGCCATAATAGCATGCGATTTGATACTTACAGGACAGTTGTTGGTGTTACAGGTTTGAAAACGGTCCAAATCTGTGGGACAACGTGCACCTCCGGGATCGGGTTCACTGGTGATATTTCGGCTCGATCTCTGTAGCTCGCCGTCACAGGACTCTGAACATGTTGTCCAGTCCGACCAATCACTAACATCACAGCCCAGGGGACACGCCTGTGGGGCGATTGGGTCAGTTTGTGAGGGACTTGAGTGTACTGGATTTAGGACCGAGTGTGATGCAAGACATTGAAGCATGTGCTGGGAGGGAATTCAATGCTGGGCCTTGTACGGCCAGAAGGAAGGGGTAGGGAAAACATATGGAAGTGGGAATAGGCCAAAGGCTCAGCTGAGCATTTGAGTTACCATGGCAACACCTTACCTCGTCGTGGCATGAGTTGATTTCTGTGGTGTTGTAGCAGACACCGGCGCCAACCGCATCTGTGATCGTTGTCCTGTTTTTAAAATTGGTCAAATGAATGGCAAGGAGAGAATGTTTTGCGCGAGACAAACCCAAACAATTCGAGTGACAGAGAGCCCCCCCCCCCTAAAAAAAAAAGAAAAGAGTATAGGGCAAAAACACCTCGCACGTAAAATATAGTAAACACGTTAAGCCGATTAAATAACCCCTCCCCTCAAACTTACCTATTTCTTGTCTGTGTGCCTGACCCACACGTGGCGCTGCAGGGCAGATAGTCTGACCACGGAGACATGACGCAGTTGGCATCGCAGGGGGGTTGTGTGCACGTGCGCCCTTCAACTGTAGCGCCACACTGCACACCCACCTGGTTGGCGTAGGTGGTGATGTCGCGAGTCCTTGTGCTCGTCCCGTTGCCACACGCGGTGCTGTTGTGGGAGTGGGATAAACGTATAGTGAGTGTACGTTTTGTGTGTACGTGCGTATGTGTGTGGGGGGGGTGGTTTGGTTTGAGTTAGTGGTATAAAATGAAGATCTACTCTGCTAAGGTGAATTGACTTAGACATGAGAGGATCTAGGCATAGGGTTACCCGTAGGCTGTGACTGGGAAGGGCCCAGGCCCAGGATTAGCCATCGGCTGGGGACCTGAAGGAACTCAGGTTTGAAAGGCCCGGGTTTGGGCCCAAATGAGTCATCATCAAATAGTGTAGCCATGGTCACGGAATTGTACACTTGGTTTCTAGCAGTGAAAAGTGATCGGGCGGATCACTTCTGATAACACTATTAAAATATATAGTAAGTGTGTGGCAGGGGAATTGCGACACGATACAAAATTAATTTAATACTTAGTGAACAAACCTGTAATTTGTGAGATGGGAGTCTAACTAACGTGTACGAATCACTCACATTATATATATATACAGACCTACCTACACGGCGTCCACTCAGACCAGAGCGTAGTCGCGCAATCGATGGGACATTGAGGCAGGTCTAGGCATTGCGCACTTTTGGTCAGCGTAGGGCATGTTAGCAGTATGTCCTTTGTAGTTGATGCTATTTTGACAAAGATTGAAAAACTTAAAGTTAAAAACATTTTCGATGGTTTGACATGCTGAAAAATATATGTAGGTAAATTGATGTGGGCGTAGAACTATTGTTATGTACCTATGCTGGATGTTCCTCCATTCAAGTGCACAGTGCAACACACGCACAAGGGCATCTCTTCACACGCACTTTATGCATAGTCTGAGACATAGCCCTGTATGGTGATGCACAGAACGCGCCTTCCGATCCCCTCATATAATCAATTCATACACACATTAATACCTGAACCCTATATCAATACAGGCAGATACGTACGCACACATACTAGGTCTCGGGCCGCAAACATATATCATACTTACGTAAAGGTTGTACAGTGATGTCCCTTCTAGCATATCGTGTGCCAAGGTAATTCGGCGTGGCACAGGTGACGTCGCAGTCGGAAAATGGCGACCAGTTGCCCACCTCACACTTGCGCGTGCAGACCTATCATTGTGTGCAGTGGATCAAATTAGTTAAAGCACCGGTACACGGCTATATGTGTGCGTGAGTGTGTATGTGCTTATGTGCGTGTGATTTTTTGGTATGTGTGTGGTATCGGAACAGATGTGTGTATATGCCAGTGTGTGTGCATGTGCATTCGTGCACGTGATTGCGTGTGTATCTGTGGGTGTCTGTTCAATATATATATATATATATATATATATATATATATATATATATATATATATATATATATATATATATATATATATATATATATATATATATATATATATATATATATATATATATATATATATATATATATATATATATATATATATATATATATATATATATATATACATATTATATATATATGTATGTGTGTATGTATGTATGTATGTATATATGCATATACTATATACAATACATACAATATATACAATATATACAATATTTACAATATTTATACATATATATATATACCAAGTAGTTGTTGACCTGTCACGCCAGATGTCACTCACCGGAAATTGGCACGAGCCGCTCTCAGTCAACTGTTCTACACATGTGCCGTTGTTGGCCTCGACTAGAACTTTTGATCGCGCTCGCGTGTGGACACCATTGCCGCAGGTGACAGAGCAGGCGTTCCATTCGCCCCATTCCGTCTGTGTGGTTGGTGTGTAGAGACCAGTCATCAATTGAGGCCAGAATAGTGTGTAATTAGTGTGTTACTAATGTGAAATTAGTGGTGCATTAGTGTGGAATTAGTTGCGATCTGCGTTAGATACTTGCCACACGAGACAATGGAGTAAGCACCCCAAAGTGCTCGGCTGACATCTGACCATTGTGTTTCAGTGTACAGTTAATTATAAACTCGTCTGCAACAATACCACATATAATAGGACTGTGGCAAGGGCCGCACAGGGTGAATGTCGACTGATATTTGAACACTTTCAATAATGTGCACAACTAGTTCCGAACTGGTAATGGAATGAACATTATAGTTACTCCACTGCGTCTGTGCATCGATGAGGGGTTGTATATACATATCACTCTTCATGGTATGTTATGTAGTACAGGTAAAATTATGCTTCAGTGAATAGTTAATTAATTGTGAATTTTTCACACCCCTTCGAGAGAGATACGCGAGAGACTGTACTGATAATAATTGTTACAAACTACACTCCTATTTATTGAAGGCGCGCACACCTCGAGCCGGAAGCACCTCTTGGGTTACATAGCACAGAAACTATGGGTGAGCAGCGCCGCAAAACCAAGCACTCTCATACTTCGTGTATGTATATGTACATCTATAGACACGGATTCAAACAAATGTACGTGGTTTGTATTGGGATGGGTGGTTGATCTTGTATGAGTGTGTGTACGTGGGCGTGGGCTATATATATATGTATGTATATTTGTACACACACATATATATATACATGCCCAAGCCTTTGGAGGCATGTATGCTCTACAAGAACGCGTCACGTACCACAGTGCAGTCTATTGGACATGGGTTGCTGTTACACACATCCGATTCGTGTAGACTTGGGCATTCTGTGCCGTTGTAAAAAGGGTTCTGGGTGATGGCTCTGGTCCGATTCCTGATTATAAAAGTGCAAGTGTCGGCTGTTTTGTCCTGTGTTTGAGAGGTGGATGTATATTGCACTATGCACACGGTCGTGTGTACTGCTGTGGTTACCTGTGGCATGTGCGGGATAGTGTATGCATCCCCTGCACCGCCAAGCACGAGTGCACAAGGGACACTCTGAGCGTTACAAAATATATCTTTACGCCCCATTATCAAAGCCCTTTGGTGTTGACCTTCGTATTCAGTATGGACGCAAACGCACCGGACCACTACCTCAGGGCATCGAGCCCACTCATACATACCAATACCCTTAGAGTATATAGATAACCTAACATACCATCAAACCATCAACCCATAGCATACATAACTAATTTACGATCTCGTTAAAACAATAGTCGTATCTCTGTGCTTGTGTGCTTATGTTATACTATAGGACCGGATCTTCCACTTACCTGTTTCCACCGTCGCATGACACAGAGCAGTCAGACCAAGTAGACCACTGAGTAACTAGGCAGTCGATAGGGCACGGAATCTCACCACAATCTTTAGTCTTGCTTAGTGGTGGACAAGGACTGCCTCCTGAGTATGTTTGTTTTTCGTGAAAGTAATAAGAAATCATTCGTACAATATATATAAATATATATGTATATATATATACATATATATATATACATATATATATATACATATGTATATGTATATGTAAATCTACGTCTACATCTATATTTATCTATATATATATATATGTTTACATACAATATAATATATATATATATATATATATATATATATATATATATATATATATATATATATATATATATATATATATATGTACATGTATATGTATTGTCGCAGACTCCTAGAGGCGAGCACACGCTTTTATACAACAACAACTATAACAATAACGACAACACTCATTCCAATCATCCACCCCTACGTACCGGGATCTGGCTGCGACACAATTGACCGAGTGGTCGTAGTCGTCCCTACACCACAACTTCGGGTGCATGGGGTCCATTCGGACCACTGAGTCACATCGCACCCTTTGGGACAAGCCCCGTCTTGGCATGGAGCGTCCCGTTGTGTGCTGTAATACTGGCCTTGTGCGTTTGCTGGCGATATGATGCTCCTGTAGCCGTGGAGTTGTTTGAAGAGTGTATAGGTATGTGTGCGATGGGTATGAAGCTGTGTGTAGATGTGTACAGAAGATGTGTATGAAGTTGTGAGTGGATGTGTACAAGTGATGTACTTGTACGAGTGTGAATTTCTGCTAGTGCGTGTGCGTGCCTTCGGGGATGGACGGTGTTTAGTGAGAGAGTCAACCTTTTTTAGAGTTTTAGGGTTTAGAATATAGGGTTTTAGGGTTTAGTTGCGGGGGATGAAATGCTCTGGCACATGTGAGTGTCTATTTTTTAAATCAATGTAAAACATATATGTACATACGCGTGTGAGTGTTTTGAGAGTGCGCGTATGTCAAGTGTTTTAATGTGGCAGTAAGGCCAAAGAGTGTAGAAAAGTATGTTTATGTACGTGTGTGTGCACGCATTCAAAGTGGCATGTCGTATCATACCAGAACACCCCTGGTAGCGTATGCGTACTAGTGTGTCTCAATTGCCTATGCGGTGATATATGTACTAGTTCCGACATTTACCCACAAAAGCTCTCTTATGTGTATGTGTGTGTGAGGACGCATGTATTGGTGGCCAGTATAACATGTATCAGCTCTCAGAATCGATGGAGTATTCGAGTGACAATTGCGGGACAAAAGCGGTACGAATTCGGACTAGCAAGCAGATGAACTCCTCAAGGCTATAATAGCAGTAACATATAACTAGTCTTAGACCAGACACCCACATGATTTCTTGACATAGAAAACCTCTTCGAGAATCCGCCGCCACCACAATAATCTGTGACATTTTCTCTCTTTACGACTGTGGTCTTTTTGTCCGTGTTTGAAATCCGGCAGAAGTTAATTCTGCATATCGAATACTGTGTGCAAACCACGATGTTTTCCTTACCACAAAAGTTAAAATAATATCAAACACTATATCTGTGGCATTTAATCGCTCACCTGGTCTGCGACTGTGTTCCGATTCCGCACGTGACACTGCAGGGCGAGAAATCGGTCCACGGCCCCATGACACAGTCCACCACACACTCTGGCTGTGCACACGGCGCGATCTCTGAGGTGGCGCCACAGGGCACGTTGGTGTACTGTGCGTTGGTAAGGATAGTGCGTCTGCGCGATCGGTCAGCGGGACCGCATTGCGCACTGGGTAGGCGGGGTTAGACAGTGGGCAAGAAGGGTGGTAGGATTAGATATGGTAGGGTTTTAGGGTTTTAGAGTTTGAGGGTTTACGAAAGTTCGGGGGTGAGAGTTTGTATTGCAGATTGGCCAGGATGTTTCAACCCCGCAATCGATTCGGAGGACCGAACTACGCTTGGCGTAGATGACAGTGTTTTAGAATTGTAGGGTAGTGTGGTTACTGGTTTTTTAGGTTTGTGTTGTTGTATGGTCGGTATATTGCACCTCCGCAGCCAACTTACAGGACCGCACTGCGCTTTGTGTAGGTAGATTGGACGGAGTTTAAGGCAGCTCCCTTGTATTCGTGCTCTGAAGAAGGCTTCAGTCGGTTCCGACTCTATGACTATACTTTTCTTCTACAACACTAACAGCGGGATGGCCAAGTCAATATAGATGCAATGGCAGTCAGTTTAGTCCACTCTGGAAAATGTGCCATTGAAGGGTATGTGAAGTCTGTAGATGAGATAGTACAAGCAGCTACCAAAGAAGAAATATATATATAAATGCATGAAAATGCAAATATAGTGGCATACACAGCACACAATCAGGCCAATCCCTGTGATGCCACTCACCTACCTCGATTATTACATGTACAGGCAGCTTGTACACGTGTTGATAGGTGTATATGCATACTTCTATCAGTATGTACATACGACTGTATGCCCCACACACTATGTACACTCACATACCACCACCAACACAGTCTTAAACAAAACTTGGGCAGATATACCAACTTACCTACACGGTGACCACTGTGTCCACGTTGACAAAACGCATGGGATGGGGCAGTTTGGAACTTCGGGACATCCGTCTGTGTCTGTCAAGTTCGGACACTCCAACTGCGGATCGGTAGTATTTGATGCTGTGTGCAGAGAGATAATATATTAATTGTTATATATATATATATATATATATATATATATATATATATATATATATATATATATATATATATATATATATATATATATATATATATATTTTATATATATATATATATATATATATATATATATATATATATATATATATATATATATATATATATATATTAATATATATATATATATATATATATATATATACATATATAAATATAATAATATATATACACATATATACATAATATATATATATATATTATATTTTATAATATATATTGTATATATACATATATTATATTATTAATATATCATATATACATACATACACATAGCGTCATACATGTTAATATACATACATGTAACATATATATATTATATCATTGGCATGTATATATATATATATATATATATATATACATACATATATGTATATATGCATATATATTATATATATATATATATATATATATATATATATATATATATATATATATATATATATATATATATATATATATATATATATATATATATATATATATATATATATATATATATATATATATATATATATATATATATATATATATATATATATGTGTGTGTGTGTGTGTGTGTGTTGTGTGTGTATATAAATATAGTTGCATATACACTGACTAGAAGTCTCAACCCCGGGACACGTTGTTATCAATACACACCCCCATCCTTAAAATGCCGCTGTGTACACCCAAACTCTTTCGACGGTAATGTAGGTTTTGGGTCTTTTGGGTTTAGAGAAGGGTATGGTAAGGTGAGTGGATACACATACGGATGGGCGGCAGTGTCACCTGGCGAGTGCGTGTGCGTCTGCCCGGCGTGTTGTCTGGCCTGCAGTCGACGTCACAGTTGCCCCAGGGCGACCACAGACTCACCATGCATCTCTGATCGCACACCTGCGTGCACATAAACAACCAGCGTCAAAGGTGTTATGGCGATACATAGGAGTAGGTAGCTACGGGTGGGGTTATAATCACTGGGATCTGGAATCATGCACCACTTGATCACGATGACAAAACGTTAAGAGTTGTCTTTTTGCAAACAGTGCGTTCGAGATGAGTAGACCAACGAATGCGGGAAAGTGATATGTGCGTCTGGTTGACGCAGCGGATGACAATACGCAACTGACATTTTTCTCAATTAACAACCACAACTAACGAGCTAATTAGTTCAGTTTCTTCTCAATTACAACCACAAGAACATATTGATCCTCGAGATTGCAAAGCATATAGCCTCCACCACCCCTTTCAATGTCTCTCAACCCTTGAATATAACTATCACAGAAGATCAAAAGAACTCCCGAAGTCAGATGCAAACCTGCAAATACGTCACATTTGCTCTTATACTCTACCTTCTCCTGGCACGGAGACGACTCGGTGTCTGCCAGATCACACGTCCCATTGAATGCGGCTGTCTGGTTGTATGTCCTGTGGACATGCACAAGCGATGTGCATATCATGTGCGGATGTATTTCAGTGTAAGTCACGTGTGGGTACGCGCTTGAGTGTAGCATAAGTTGAGCTAATACAACAGAATTGCGGCCGTGAAAAAAAACCCCCCCCAGAATAGCAGTCTTCTAGTAGTGAGATTGCGGTCGTTTATGTAAGTAGAGGTATCACTCAAGCCTGCCCATGGTCATTTATAGACGTTAAAAAATAGACAAACCTATTTAGAGAATTCTGGTATTTTTGTGCGCCAGTGAAAACATGTTTGCGTACCAGAATCAAGTGTTTGTAATCCGATGCGATGTATTTTCCGACTCATATCGGTGCAAACACACATTTACAAACCTCTATGTACATGAACACACAGAAATACTCCACCACGCACCACTCCCAACACCACGCCTTACCGTGTGCGTTGATACACGCCATTGCCACATGTCTGCGAGCAGCTTCCCCACGGCGACCAATCCGTCACATCGCAATCAATCGGACACGGTGTCGTGCTGCAGCTGTCTGTGTCGATTAATGTTGGACAAGCCATCCCGTTGAACAGCGGTGCCACGGTGATATTGCGAGTGCGAGTGTGTGTGCCAACCCCGCAGGATACATCGCATGCGGTAAAAGGCCCGAAATCAGACACTTCACAGTCCACCTGTGTAGAGCACAAGGATGAATGTGTGATGGGTTTTTTTTGAAGAAAATTTATATGTGTGTGTATCAAATGAGAAAAAGACAACGTAATCAAGTCTCGATGAGAGGCAGATAAAGACACGTGTTGTCATCTGCATCACTCTTGATACTTGACACATACGATGCATGGCACAGCTCGTATGTAGAAAGGGCTGCATATTTTCTATTCTATATTTAGGATGTATGTATGTATGTATGTATGTATGTATGTATGTATGTATGTATGTATATATGTATGTATATATATATATATATATATATATATATATATATATATATATATATATATATATATATATATATATATATATATATATATATATATATATATATATATATATATATATATATATATATATATATATATATATATACATATATATATATGTATGTATATGTAATATATTTGTATATATACAATCAAACACTAAAGATAATGATACATATTCATATACACACTATCGTCTCGACAGACACTACGTAGTTACATAACTGTTACATACCGGGCAGTTGTCTTGATTGCAGCCTTCGGTGCGTGATACGTTAGGGCATGGGTCTCCCCCATCAGTCGCGTGCACTAAAATAGGACGATCGGCGGTGTGTGATCCTCCACCACAGGTAACAGTGCAGTCAGTCCATGGACTCCAATCGCCCACGTGGCATGATACAGGACACGCCTGTCAGATATATTGGGATGGTAAGCTGTTTAAGTGTCGGAACGATGTCATGATGATGTCATGATGGGGTCATAGAGGTGTCATAAAAGTGACAGTGATGTCAGCATGTCACAGTGCGGCCGACTGAAGGACTTACGACACGTGGCACGATGCAGAATGCGCTTGCTGGGTGGTCTGGAGCAGTAAGCTTTTGAATGTCGAAATAGTGTCAGATTGTTATGTTGTTGTCAGCACGTCAAGGACTAATCAAATTTAACCCACGTGAAACGACTTATGACACCCCTGTTCAAAAACAGAAAACTTGGAAAGATATGCTTCAAACATCACAGCGATGGTATGACTGTATTATATCAGTGTCACACTGATATCAACTATATTCTTGTGCATGTCCATTGATACGCAAAGCTTTCCATGGGAAATCCCGTGTGTATTTAGTACCACTACTATAACCCTAACACTTACCAATTTCTGATAAGTGGGTGTATAATACCTCTACTATAAGCCTATCACTTACCACTTCCTGACAAGTAGGTGTATAGTACCTCTATGAACCTAACACTTAGGAATTCCTGATAAGTGAGTGTATAATACCTTTAATATAAACCTATCTCTATCACTCACCACTTCATGATATGTGCGTGTGTAGTACCTCTACTATACGTCTATCACTTACCACTTCCTGATAAGTGGGTGTGTAATACCTCTACTATAAACCTAACACATGCCACTTCCTGATAAGTCGGTGTGTACTACCTCTACTACAAGCCTAACACTTACCAAGTCCTGACAACTGGCTGTCTGTGTTAACGGCGGGCACAGACTCGTACCTATCGGCGTCTGCGTGACCGTTCTGTTGTGAAAACATATCAACGGCAGCGATTGAAAACCTTTCTCGGGCGATAACGCCTGCTCATGTACAAACTGTTTGATCATATGACGATGGGCATGGGTTTAACTGATACACTTGCCATACGTGACACATACGTGGTTTTAGGTTCTTTAGGGTTTTCGGGTTTTAGTACATACGTGACGGAAGGCGATACTCATATTACCCTTCTTTCACTTTCAGTAAACGAGAACTCTTGCCTTGTCGGTATACTTCGATTATACTTCTGCATGACTGATGACTAATGTAGATATGGTCATGTTCCTGTTCAGGTCATACACACTGGTTCATTCATCTACATGTCAGATATATGCACACGCACACACTTATACACACATCTACATGTATACACACGCACACTTACACACATATCTACATGTCAGGTATGCTCGTTTATGCGTACCGATTACGGTTGTGTGATCCGGGGCCACATGTGGTGGAGCAGGGTGACCAATCCGCCCAGTCACTCTGTGGTAGTAGTAATTGTGGGGTACAACTGTTAGTCTTCTGAACAGGTTTCTTTATACGGAGATGAGGTGCATGCGGAGAGTACACACTATTTAAGGAAGAAAACTTAGTGAAGAAGATGTTCAGTTGAGCGGTACTGAGTGTGATTGGTTTTAAGGGTTTGGGAAATTTGGTATTCGGGTTTTGGCTTATGGGGTTTTCCTAAAACCCTTATCCATTTTTTGTTGTCGTAATATGGCAACCGAACAATAGCGCAGCAACGATTTGGTTTCAAGTCGTTCTCAACTACAATCTCACCGTGCTTAAGATATAGCTTTTCACAGTAGACCCACAAGTACTCTGTGGGTTTGGCTAATTCTGCTGCAATAAAGCGCTTTCGCTAGTAAATGTTCAAGTACCCGATACAGTGCAGAGGGTAGTGTAATGCGTACGCTGAATATCCACCATTGAAAGAAGAGTGTGTGTATCTGAGCTAAAGCACAACTACCTATGTACAAGCATATAAATATATGTGTATTCATAGTTAATCATATATTAATAACTCAGGCCTTCATACCAAAACCCCACAATCACGCCCGCACATGCATAGCCAACAGAATCGACACCCAAAATAGTCTCATACCACAAGACAGTCTCTCCGACACTCAGGCTGTGCCGTACACGGACGCTCCTGCGACAGTCGAGGACAGACGTCTCCAGAGTTGTTGGGGTACTGAGTGATGTTGCGGTTCTGTGACTGCGATCCAGGCCCGCAATCCGTGCTGTAGATGGGTGTGTGTGTGTGTGTGTGTGTGTGTGTGTGTGTGTGTGTGTGTGTGTGTGTGTGTGTGTGTGTGTGTGTGTGTGTGTGTGTGTGTGTGTGTGTGTGTGTGTGTGTGTGTGTGTGTGTGTGTGTGTGTGTGTTACGTGTGGTCTGATGGTTTGACTTGAAAGTGTACATGAGTGTGTGTGTGTTGTTACATCCAGGTAGTGAGCTTTGCATTGTGCATGTACATCCGTGTGTGAACTATTGCACGTAGGTATTGACTTCAAAATCGAGTACATACTATCACACGTTCCCACAATGTGATACAAATATGTGCACGACTTCAAAAATATATTCTTTGGCCGGACTTGGTGTGTGAAACGAAGACAACAGAATCCGCTTGAACAATGCCTATGGATGGGTGCTAGCGAGCATGCGGGTGCCGCCGAATGTACGGCGTGGACTGTTTGAGTGTGTACGACACAACAGTTGACGCATAGGCGATTGTGTGTGGTTAGACGACTGTCATGTTGTGCGTGTGTAGACAAACCACTTTTTCCTGTATACGCATGCAGTGAGGCGCGTATATAATCACTCCGAAATTATTATACTCGGACTATCTGGTGTTCTTTCCTCCCGCAAATACCCATCCAACTCCGAATGCATATATGTGACATTTAGCATACGTGCATATACAGGAACAAGCCAAGTTTACCTGCACGGACCCCACTCTGCCCAGTCAGATACGATACAAGAAATGGGGCAAGGTGGGACACTATTGCCGCCACAGTCGGTGGTTTCGCTCAGTGGTGGACAGGTAAGCAGCGGATTGGTGGTGTTGAGAGCTGTTGATACACAAAAAAAAATGAATATAAACCTATAACTCTATAGATGAATATATTCATTATTACATACGTACTTGTGTATGAATGTATATATATATATATATATATATATATATATATATATATGTATATATATGTATATATATATATATATATATATATATATATATATATATATATATATATATATATATATATATATATATATATATATATATATATATATATATATATATATATATATATATATATATATATATATATATATATATCTATATATATATGCGTGTGTGTATGTGTGTGAGAGTGTGTTTGTTCCTGAATAAGCCTAAGCATCTTTACATATATGTATATATGCATTGATAAATATATATATATTGATATATATATATTTATATATATATATATATATATATATATATATATTCAAATATATACCATAATATATATATATATATACTCATATATGCACATATATATACACACTCCAATACAAACCATATATATATATATACATTCATATACACATATTATGGTATATGCGCAGAACTGCATTTGAGATTTTTGTATGCGCGTGTACGCGTCCGCGAAAAATGCGCCCACTTACGGAATGGCGGGATGGTAATGTTGCGGTACTTGGTTCTCTGTCCCAGTTGACCTGACTGCAGACAAACAACGTCACAGTCCGAATATGGACCCCAGAGCGACACCTCGCACTTGGCCGGACAGTTCTGTACCATTCAGTAGGACAATGAGAGAGGTGATTTATGTCGTACGTACGACACAGCAGCAGGGCAGTGGGGCAATTCATGATATTGTCTTATCCATTTGACACCATTTGATAGGATGCACTACGTTTGTCACGAGATAGTCGTGGGGTATAGATGCATCTGCTAGCGAATGAGCACATCAGAGCAGAGCACACAGGGTAACACTCGCGATGCTTGGCTGTGCTTGTGGACGTACACTCGGACGGTTAATGAGAGAGTCCAATAGATGTGCATTCACCCTCGACCATACAATACACTATGAATATTGAGTTCTTCGAAACAGATTTGTACAGTGAAGTATATAAGTTTGTGCGAGTGTGGCAAGCCACTGTCCATACATACTAATTCGATGTATCACCTACGCCGGGGTTACTTTCTTGATACAACTAATAAGTACTGGAAACACAAAAGTATATTTTTTAAACATATATTTACAAAACATTATTTTTTAAACATGGGCTTCGGTAGGCTGGAGATACTGAGCTGCCCGATTGGGCAGTAGCTTGGGCGAATGTGCTCGCTACTTGCTCAGAAATGCGCATATTAAATGCCAAATAAGAATATATCGGCCTGTAGTAGTCATGCGTATCCATCTGCTCATCTGCTGTCATCACACAGGCGCACCCAACCCCCGCATAAAACCCGCGCTCTTCGGGGATTGAGTTAGCTATTTATAGCTCGCGCAGACTATTTATACACAGGATTGGCTACTAATAGTCAGAATTGGCGATTTATACACATGATTGGCTACTTATAGTCAGAATTGACTATTTATACACAGGATTGGCTACTTATAGTCAGAATTGACTATTTATAGACAAAGTTGGCTATGTAAACACATACCTGTCCGGTGCAAGGCCGTGATTCCTGTAGTTCGCACGGACCATTACAAAACGCCGGCAGCTCTTGCCTGCGATTTCTGGCTTGGATCCCACTACCACACTGTGTCGAGCACGCAGACCAGGCTGACCATGGCGCTGTTGCAATTGATGTTAGATACGACAGATTTATAGGAAGTCGGATAGGTGTACCAGAAGTGAGATAGAATGCCGCTAGAGTGAGGACTGATGATCTGGGGTAGTTACACAACAGATGAGATACAAAAGCCAATAAATCTCAGCCGACAAATACCCCATTGTGTTGACCAAGTGTACAGGGCAGACCAGGAATATACTACTACAAATAAGGTAAGGGGCAGGTCACTGCGCCCACAAGGGCTATCAGTCACTCAGTGGATGAGTGCGGAACAGACTGGTTAGTAACTAAACGGCGCAGGTGAGATATTAAGCAAGTCAATTCATAGCCTTCTATATAGACACAATTCCACATGTTTAAATTAGAAGGCTATAGTCAATTCCACCAGATGAATGCAATAGTGACGAAGAAGAGGGAAATGATCAATCAATCCAAGGGCTGGAAGGCTCAACACCAGCCCCAACAGCAAGCATTATACGAACACTCGTCTACTATACCGACGGCTATGATTCTCGGATACCCCCATGGGGTAGCATGGCAGATAACCAGCAGAGCATGCCGCTTATTCGTTGGTGGACATCTGATTTACCCACTGCGCGCCTTGAGTTCTTTAATGCAATGTCTTGGATTATGTACAACCGTTGACATGCGCATAGATGAAACTTAACCAAACGAAGAGACAGGTCAATTAAGGGCGGCACTATCATCTGAACTTACGCATGCCAAACAGCCTACACACAACCACCATTCGAGTGGGAATATACACTTTCGTATGAGGTATGTTTAAGGTATGTTTCAGGTATATTTAAGGTATGTTTAGGATAAAATAAAGATATATTTAAGATATATTTAAGATATATTTAAAATATATGTAAGATATATTTATATTGAAGGTATATCTAAGGTATAATTAAGATATATTTTAAGATATATTTTAGAAGATACATTTTTAGACTTAATTAAGATATCTGAGGTATATTTAAGAAATATTTAAGATACATGCAAGATACATTTTAAGATATATTTTAGGTTTGTTCTCGCTGACGTACCTGTTAGACATTCCACCGGACAGCACTGCGGGTTGCAGGGTTGCACACGGACAGAGTCTCCGAGACACGTCTCGCCTGGACTGGCGGGTATCTTGATTGTTCTGTGTTGTGTCTGAAAGCCTGTGAAACAGACAATTGTATATGCACATATTTGTATATATATTCATCTACGTCGCCCATATTTGTATATATATATATATCCACCTACGTCTGTGTTGACTCTGTAGGCTTAGGAAACACACAATCGCATACGCCTATATTTGTTTATTTATCCATCTACGTCTCAGCTTGACAATAAGACCGTACGCGACAATGGACTTATACTCTAAATGTTTAGATTTCTAGTCACATAATACGACACCGTCATGCGGTAAGTCATTATCACACAAAAAGACACTATCATATAATAAGTCAGTATTACACAATATGACACTACTATACAATATGTTAGCATCACGCAATACGTCACTATCATACAATAAAACAATATTACACAATATGACAACGTCTAATTGTACGACAATTTTTAATATTTCGCATCGTGCAATGACTTCGAATCGTGTGCCTCTACCACCGCAGCAGAACGTACCGTTTGACCCACCGACTGGGGTGCACGTAGTCGATCACGTGTCCCACGCAGACCATTGGTTCCATTCACACTGGCACTCGTCACACGGCCGCTCCTCTAGACTTGGTAGACACGCCTGGCCTCCGAACTCCAGGTCTATAAGCAATCACACACAACGTGTATGCGCATTTGAAACGATGAGTAAGGTATCAAATGACAGGGGATGATTATGGATCATTTCGTGAGAGAGAAGTACTGATTGAATAACCTACATCCGTCAACATACAAGGATGAACGTTAGGGTTTTAGGGTTTTACTACTACAGTATAACGGTACGCATTATGAAGCTTAGATTGGAATTCATTGTATAGCGAGTACACATGCATGTGCAAGAACACGCAACTATCATCCTGTAGGCAGTACTATATGTGACTAAAAACATTTTCTCACCGGTAAACCTTGAAACATTTACCACATGTACGTTTGTAAAAAACTCAAATCAAATCAAACGTACCAATAGTGTATATATATATATATATATGTGTGTGTGTGTGTGTGTGTGTAAATATACTAAATATAAATATATAGATATATATGTATATATTTATATATATATATATGTGTGTGTGTATGTATGTATATATATATATATGTAAACATACTCTGCAACCTATTCGCATACCTGTGGCAATATTGCGAACTCTCGTCTGTGTACCATTGTATCCACATGCGGTTGAGCACACACTCCACTTGGTCCATGGACCCATGACACAGTCCACCGGACACTCCTGAAGTAGTAACATTATACAAGATATTGATATGCACTAGGTATATATACATATATATATATATATAAATGTATATATGTGTATCTATATAAATACATATATATGCAAGTACATAATATGATATATATATACTGATTCGTGAACATATGCCGTATGATTCTAATCGATAGATTGGAGCAAAATTGTAAAACACTCCTGCTCGCGGTAAAGATTTTAAAGCCTGAATTGCATAACGAGTAGAGCCGGATTGTAATGCTATGCATACAGCCATCAATATCTGTTGAATCATCGGTTATGTCTGATGATACATTTGTGTGTGAGTGTAGCTGTAGATCGTGACTAGTTGTCGCACCTGTGATGTTTTGCATTTGTCACGCCACACAGGCTAATTTTTCAGCAGCAACCTCACAGCCGTATCAAATCAACAGCGCCCAATAAATTGCACGACGAGGAAAAAACATGTATTTGCGCGGCGATATAGTGTGCCCGCCAATAAAAGGCTAGGCAGCTAATGAAAGCAGACAGATTGCGGGATGGCATACCGGGACGCCTGGACAGGGTGTGAAGCGCTGCAGGTCCGATGGCGGTGGACATGCGTTCGACTGAGTCAAAGGCGGATCCGCTGGGAGCGATAAAGCATGCCAAGAGAAGCCGTGAACACAGGTGTGTGTGTATGTGCCAGTAGACTATGGATATGTGTATATATGCATATACAAATAGGCATACAGTCGTACTGCACTCATGCGGCTGATCTCATGCCCTATATAGACGGCACAACACCGTGTAGCATGAAGGAAGAATGATCATGCTCTGGATTGAACATGTCTGTGCATACGCTCTCGGTCTATAATTGTAAACATCCTGGTGTGTTCTATAGGCCCAGGCAATTTGCCCACCTACGTTTTAACATGGAATTGTGTGTGCAAAAAGAGTTCCCATTGGTAGTAAGTAAGTACATGCATGATCTATGTTTTGAGTATATATTATATATCATAGATATATTTATGTGTATTCGTTCACGGTGGTGGCATATATATATATATATATATATATATATATATATATAATATGTATGTATGTATGTATGTATGTATGTATGTATGTATGTATGTATGTATATATGTATGTATGTATGTATATA
>LUCW03000184.1:127500-135000 GCA_001586965.3 Sphaeroforma sirkka
TACCACACGACACACTGTGTGGAAACGACATTTGATGGCACGTCAGTTATGAGGGTTGTTATAGTGAACGTGTGTTGTATGTTCGTTATGTGTCGATGTGTGTATGAATGGGATTGAGCTTTTTTGCTTTATAGCACGCGAATTCGTATGAATATATGCTCCAGAGAAAGGTACTATTGTTGTGAAGCTACAATTTAAGATACTTGAAGGAAGTATCTTGTGGGAGGTACACTTATGTATGTGGGTACGTATGCGAGTACACATATATAGTAAGTTCTGAATATGTAGGAGTGTAGAATAGTCTGTATATATACGTGTATATAACTGCAGTGATGTATGCACTTCGCGGTATACCAATTATTTATGACTGGAGTGATGTATATATATATATATATATATATGTGTGTGTGTGTGTGTGTGTGTGTGTGTGTGTGTGTGTGTGTGTGTGTGTGTGTGTGTGTGTGTGTGTGTGTGTGTGTGTGTACGTGTGTGTGGGTAGGGGTGTGTGTATATATATATATGTATGTTTGTGCGTGTGTGTTTGTGTTAAATGTGTGTGCGTGTGCGCGTATAATATATATATATATATATATATATATATATATATGTGTGTGTGTGTGTGTGTGTGTGTGTGTGTGTGTGTGTGTGTGTGTGTGTGTGTGTGTGTGTGTGTGTGTGTGTGTGTGTGTGTGTGTGTGTGTGTGTGTGTGTGTATGTGTGTGTATGTACCTATATACTCTCATATATACATATCGAGAAGAAGGATTTTAAAAATGTGTTCTCACTTAAATTATGAACCACGGGCCTTGTTATAAACTAGCATGTTTATATTTCCTTGTCACAATATGGATATCGTAGAGTTCAACTTCACATAACGAAAGCTTAACGTTCACAATTAAGTGACGTGGCCACTCACCTGCATACGCTCCATGGAGCCCAATCTCCCACTTTGCAGTCGAAAATGCACTCCTTTTGGCCCGGACACCCTTCTGTATTAAGTAGCGGTGGACACTTCGTATTCGCGCCGTCAGGCGCTGATATACGACCATGAGTACGACAATACGACAGATTTTAGCTGTCAGCATTATGCATATCACCCGAATGTTGTAATTTTTCGCTGAATGATTGCAATATAGACACTTATGTCCCGTATGAAAATCACTTGGAATTGGACGCTGAAGTGCGGTTGAACAAGCACGTCAGCGATAAAAGAAACCTTCACTTGACACGCGACAAATCAGATGGCTGAAATGCTGGTACAGTCTAACATCCCCAGAGAAGCACCCACGTTTCAAAGTGTCACATCATGAACGCAAGTGACACGTCTCCCAACGTAGAAACCAGACTGCACTCAGCAGCGCGTGGGTGCACTGGGAAGCCCATCTCTCACACACACGCAGAATTCACTATCACAAGTAGCATGCGATCCTCAATGAGTGACACCAGACATAGAAAACATGTCGGTGCTCTATGCTCTCACGCACGCATAATTTACTATCACAGATGGAGCGTATATCATTGGCACAGGTGTGAACTGCTTACAAGCCTCGCCGACACACGTGCGTGTGGGTGCAATAGCATAGAAGTCAATATTAGAGTTGCATATGTACAAGCGTGACCACCGAACAAGACGCTTGGTCAAGTAAACAGCCGGATTTGTGGAGTCACATATGCAAAGGCAGAAGTAGTTTGAGGCTGAAATCTGGGTTAGTACAAACATACATACATACGTATGGGAGTAACAATCACAGTGGCTGTCTGGTTGCGGCTCCCAATGCTTATCAGATTGGGATTGCTTGTTTGGGTTACATCGCACGGAGTCGAGCAGTCGGACCATGGAGACCAGTCCACTTGGCACACACGTGTACATGGCTGTATGGATGAGAAACAAATAGGTATTACACACAGTAACAAAAGGGTATGGAACACAGACAAACCTCACTCACACACACGTCCATGGCTGTGTGGATGAGAACACAATAGCAAAAGGGTATAGAACACAGACCACCCTCACTCACACCCACGCCCATGACTGTGGATGAGAACAAATAGGTATTACACACAGTAACAAAGGGTATAGAACACTGGCAACCCTCACTCACACGCACGTCCATGATTGTGGATGAGAACAAATAGATATTACACACAGTAACAAAGGGTATAGAACACAGACAACCCTCACTCACACACACGTCCATGGCTGTGTGGATGAGAACACAATAGCAAAAGGGTATAGAACACTGGCAGCCCTCACTCACACGCACGTCCATGATTGTGGATGAGAACAAATAGATATTACACACAGTAACAAAGGGTATAGAACACAGACAACCCTCACTCACACACACGTCCATGGCTGTATGAATTCGAGAATAGAAAGGAGAACAAGAAATTTTGTCACGTGCACGTCTATATGGCTGGATGAAGGCGGATAAGGAGATGTAAGGTGCTAGGAATGCTCTCAAACAATCGTGTACATGGCTGTATGGAAGAAAAGAATAAGAAATGGAGATCCACATAGTGCAATAGTTGATATTCTGTATAAGATTGTTCGTTCTACGCTATGTGTACTGTATGACGTGCTAGTGGTGTTCAGTTTAACAATGGTGCCTGTGAACAAGGTCTGCAGGAATATTCGGACTACGGGTAGAACGCTTTGAATGTGGAAAAGGCAGTGCTTAACTCTGTGCAGTGCCTGTTGAGGCAACTGGCGTGGGTAGCCTGAACTAATAAATATCAAATGGACTTATATAAATATAAACATACATTCATATATACATACATGCATGCATACATACATACATACATACATATATACATACATACATTCATTCATACATCATACATTTCATACATAAATACATAAACACATACATACATACATGCATGCATACCTACATACATACATGCATACCTACATACACACATATTGAAGTCGCTAGTCACCTATGCAAGATGTGAACTGATAGCCTGTGGGGCGATACAGTGACTACCTAATGTGTACTCTACACTTCCACTTATTTAAAGCATCTCCAACACACCTACTGTACTTGAACGTATAGCTATATACACATACCTCATCACCCGAGCACGGACTAGTTTCGGTTGTGACACATAATGGACCATTGGTTTGGCGCGCGGTAGTTATAGACCTGTGTTGACGTATCGTGAATATGATATGTATGTCTAAGCGCAATAAGGTGTGCTTTGTTATACCCACCCATACTGCCTGTAGGCATATACATGTCCCCGCTACATGCTATGTGTATATGTGTAAATGTTCATTGTGGGGTACATAGTACTTCATACTGTATATGGTTAGTATAATAGATTAGGCATATCGGAGAGCTCGCTATGGCATACGCTAGTTTTGCATAAGGCACACTGCAAGTTTAATGTAGATGAACAGCCATGATATTGAATGCACACCATATATATATATATATATATATATATATATATATATTGATTTCGTGTGTGAGTATTTATACATGCGGTTTTTTAACTCAAACAGACAATGAGGATAGGTAAACGAACAACATGCCTCATGGCTGGCACCAGGGTGAGAATCTAAACGGTCCGCCATATGTGCGCACGGGGTCGTTACCCATATCTACACACACGTGTGTGCCTACAGTTGTATGGCGTTGTGTGCATATGTACATACTCTGCCGACAAAGCGTTACTCTAATGCACTAAGACTATCAAGAACACTTATACATCCACATCAACGTACACGCACTGCCAGTAACTTACACACACTGCCAGTCTGTCGGATATGATAAAACGCATATACACATCCTACACTTGTACAAGCTACGGCAGAACTGACGCTTTCAGGTTGCAAAGTTTGAGCGCACGCACCTGGTTCGGGTCTGAGTGCCACCATTTCCACACGTGACGGTGCAACTGCTATACCCTGACCAATCACCTGTCGTGCATGGGCAGCCCTAAAATAAGACAGACAGTCCAGCGGTTGAGTGTGAGGACAAGTAGGCTACGTTTGAGTACTGTGTGTGGAAACCCCGAAGAGCATGCGAGTGGAAATTTCACAGTTATGAACACTTTGGTATCGTTAGGATACATGCTCTATCCGCCGAATTCTTGATAGCAGAAGGCTTAATCTGTAGATTGTTCGATAGTGTAGTATGTACGCTTATCTGTCTGCAGGTATGAACGATACGGACATACACGTGTGTCCTATGTTGTATGCAACTGAATCCCTGTCTTAGTACTTTTATATACCCCCATGATATGTTCCACACAAAAATCAGATCAATGATACACCCATTAACAGTGTCCTCTTTGCATGCAACTGAGCCCCTGTCAGAGTACTCCCATATATAACCCCCATGATATGTTCTACACAAACATCAGGCCAATGACACACTCAGTATCGGTGTCCGCATGCCTCAAAGAATTACCAGTCGATCTATAAATAAATACGTGCAGAGTGCATAGGCTTGTGTTACAGATCCCTCCGTAGTGGTACTATACAGAGACGCATAGGAGTACAGCTGACTCTCACACGTGTATCTCGGATACTAGCAAGCCCACAAAACCAATACATCTACAACATACGCACACCTGGAAGTTGCAAGTGTTCGTCTGCAGTAGTCTCGGGGCAATGCATAGCTTGCCTTGGCTGGCAGCCGTTTCCACCTGTCGCGTTCGTGTCCTTGTTCCGTCGCCGCACGACAGACTGCAGCTGCCCCATTGCGACCATTGCCCCACTTCACAGGCTGTGCGATCCCAAGAGCACAGGTACATACAGAGTGTGTGAGAGAGAGTATCACATGCGGGGGATAGAAGAATGCAGTAAATGAAGGTGTGTGTGAACGAAAGCAAATTCAGATAGACGAAACGTGTATCTATATAGATAGACAGGAAGGAAGTGAGTATAGCCATTGGGCGACGACGTTAAAAACTATGTGCACATACATCGATAGCCTGAGATGAAGTATGTGTAGACAAACGTGAATGCGATATGGCTGAATATAGAAACACAGAGTCAACATGTGTGCGTGTAAAGCATAGTAGATAGTAAAAATAGCATCTACAGACACAAACAGGCAGTGGTGGTATGCGCGCGTGTACAAGCGGGTCAATTGTAGTGTGTGACAACTAGAAAAATTACCTGGAACTGTATAGGTGTTTGCGGACGTAACGTTCACAAGGTAACGCGGCATGTGTGGACAGTGCTGGTAGACTTGCAGATATCGGCCAACAATTGTATATGTGAACATGCAAAACATATCACTTCAACTAGGAATGCCCTGGTCTTTACCCTGTTTTAAAATATTTACGTGCATAAATATATAGGCAAGCATAGGCGCTCTTTCGTTCACCTACTATCGTACAGTTCATAATCACATGCGTACTATAGTACTTTTCATATCCGTGTGATTACACACACAGGCTAGCACATGCATGCTACCATACTTTTCATATCCGTGTGATCATATATACAGGCTAGCACATACATGTTATAGTACTTTTTATATCCGTGTGATCACACATACAGGCGAGCACATGCATGCTATAGTACTATTCATATCCCTGTGCACACACATACAGGCTAACACATGCATGCTATCGTACTTTTAATATCCGTGTGATCACATATACAGGCTAGCACATGAATGCTATCGTACCTTTCATATCCGTGTGATCACGCATACAGGCTACCACATGCATGCTATCGTACTTTCCATATCCCTGTGCACACACATACAGGCTAGCACATGCGTACTACTGAAAACCTGACTTACGGGCAAAGTTGGTGGTAGACTCTCTCTCAGTTGGAAGGTACACAGCATTAGTCGTGCCGTCACTGTGTTTCGTTGTCATTTGGCTGTTTATTGTGACCACACTCTCATCGATTTTTGTCGTGGTTACAGTCTGAGATGCAGTTACGCATGCGACCGGTGTAGTAGCAGATCAGTAAAGGCGAGTGCATTGGTTTACCACTCAGTTAAATGATGATGAACTAGCTACAAAATGCTTGAAGAGTTGTGGGTTGTAAAGTTCTAAACACGTAAAACCAATCAGCCAAGAAAATGATATAACTACATCCCAGCCAAGCGGAAGGTCGACTAGGATATAGATACGACAAGCGGTCGACAGGCAGTCAAGTGAACTGTTTCTACATATATTAGTCCCGCGAAAAAAATCAGGTTGCGGGAATTAGTCAGGAACGAGCCATAAAATATTTTACTTGTTTTGATTTTCCAGGCGAAATGGTCAGAACCCTTTGTGTCTAGAATCCGCCAATCAAATAAATCTACGAATAACATTAATCCACCAATAAAATCAATCCACTAATCATATCAATCCACCAAACTAATCTATCCACCAATCAACTCAATCCATAAAATAAATTGCTCCACCAATCAAATCAATCCACTGATCAAATCAATCCACTGATCAAATCAATCCACCAATCAAATCAATCCACCAATCAAATCAATCAGCTAATCAAATCAATACACCAATCAAATCAATACACCAATCAAACCAATCCACCAATTAACTCAATCCACCAATCAAATGAATCCATCAATCAAATCAAAACACCAATCAAATCAATCCATAAAATATATCAATCCATAAAATAAATCAATCCACCAATCAAATCAATCCACCAAATCCACCAATCAGTTGAGTCAGACCTACACTCCTGTCTTCGAACTCATTGGTCTTTAGTGATGCTACAACCAAAGACGTTTCAAAGCACCTTGCCAATGATAGATTTAAATATAACAACAGCCGTTGCTATGATATTGGCACCACAATAGCGCTACGATGGCTATACATGTATATATATATTACTTTACCGTGGTAGTGGTGCCATGGTTCTCGTGAACGACAGTAACCGTTTTGACCTCTCCTCCGTCGGGCGTGACGACGGTCTGCGTGGTGGTTGTGAACACCCCCGTTGTGTTTCTGATTCTGCATACTAGCTTGGTAACGTCCTGTGTAAATGTTCAGGACGAAGATGATACAGTAAGTTTCGTGTGAACAACATGGACCATCAAAAGCGCACACAGGCATGATGGATGATAATTTAGAATATGGAAAGTGGAAGGAAAAAATATACAAATATATACTTGAATAGGTGTTGAATTGTTCGGGCTACTTCTGCACCCCTTCAAAGCACAGTACATACATACGTGAGTGCCCTACTGGTCTATAGTGCCGTCCGCATTAAATCCCACATTGGACGCACCATCCTGTTTGCAACCATCGGGTACAGCCTCCTGCTACGCTGACAACTGTAGCTTGACTAGACGTCCCGCTGTATCAGGTAGTTATTACCATAAAGAAGCACAGACATGGTTAAAAATGTGTGTGTGTATCTATGTGAGAAGACGAATGTCTATATACGAGTAAGGAAAATGCAATAATTTTGTCTATATGGATATCAATAGTATATATATATATATATATATATATATATATATATATATATATATATATGTATGTATGTATATATATATA
>LUCW03000184.1:142500-147500 GCA_001586965.3 Sphaeroforma sirkka
TACACATCGGATGCAAGAGATGACTAGTTCAAGACACCCACGATACACACAGAACATACCACTCCACGGTACACACAGAACATACCACACCACGGTATACACAGAACATACCACTTTATCGTAGGTTATCCCGCTACCTCTGTAGTTCAGAAGATCGAAAGAAAGGTATGATTGAATGGGTCAGTGTTCGATTGAACTGCTTTAAATGTCAAAACCATATTTGTTTGATTGTTGGAAAGGCTATCAAGCGTAGCGGTAGAACCCAGATTCGAAGTAATCTGAAGCTCCATATACTCACATTGTTGTCCTGTACTCGGTAGACAAAAGTTGTCTGTTTGTACACTTCTGGTTGAGCACAGTGATGTTGACATTCCCTCGCTGGTTATAGCACCTCTGAGGTGCTCCGTCGGGTCCTGCGTACAAACCAGGACAATAGAAAGGTTAAATTTCAATGTATTAAGATAGCATCTATTGTGCCTCAGAATGCTTTCGCAGTGACCGTTTGAGTTGAAGGAATTGTACGCATGTAGTTAGTAATCTGCGTTTTGAATGATCCGTCATCGGGAGAAGCAAAAGGACTAGTTGTTCAAAGAATCTGAGAAATTGATCGTTTTCTTGTACCTCAATACGAGCATTTAAACAGCGATAGGGTTGCTATCGACTGGTGAGGCAAAACTTCGTATACATAGCAACGTATGAATCGTACAATTCAAATTATTTTGTCATGCATGAATATGTATGTACTTTACAGCGTCTGCTACAGATGTCCACGATTAGGACTGGCTTTTCACTCTCCAGATAATTAAAGTATCATTACAGTGATCATTGCTGTTTTAAAGCTGCGAAATAGCCCTCCTTTGTTTGTACTTATGCTCCTGTGTATGTTCCAAATTAGGACGGCGAGGCCACGTACTCAGATGCTTGATGCTGCAATCATGTTTTGACTTCTCACATAAAGTTATAAATTATGTGAAGACTCTACAGTCAAGTCAAATTTAAGGTATACAGGCGTTCTATTTACTTTATAAAAGCGGGAGGATTGATATACTCACAAAAACCAAACAAGAATGACCATAACATATATAACCACAATCCCAGCCTATAGTAACTAGATACTTGATCCGATGCAATTGGGAGGGTTGTTGAAGTCGGCTGGAGGATCCTGGGCCTTAACTGCAACGCTTCCAAGGATTATCAAGACCGCAATAAAGCGGAGGAAAAAAAACAGTTTGTGCATTGTATTCAGAATCAGTCCTGATCGCTAGAATGATAAGTATGTCACGCATGCGTCGTCCGACGATCGCGGTACAGCTCACACCAAAGCCTCTGTTAAATTTTCTAGCTCGTCTCGAGCGATAAGCAGAGTGATGTAGTACTCAATGTAATATATCGACAGAGCGAATATGATCGCTAGTAGATGTTGAGGGAGGTCACTGTACTACTAAAGAAATAGATATTACAAGTAGTTTACCGAGAACCGAGGTATGCACGCCCACGGTCCGACATAGCAACAAAAGAAAGATTTATTTTTTTGGAAACCACAGGGCACAGGACGTTGTCCCAGTAACCCCAGAGAGAGCACTCCAATCACAATTCGTCAATGGCAGCATAGTATTTTTTGGAAATTTATTACATACAGTAAAATTCTTTCGAAAAAAACTGATATCAGCTCAACTTTGAAATTTATTACATACAGTAAAATTCTTTCGAAAAAACCTGATATCAGCTCAACTTTGAAATTTATTGTCATTTATTTATTATTTAGTTTCTACATGGCCATAGTTCGATCCACTATATTTTGTTAAAATTTTAGTTTCGTCTCTTTCTAGAGGGACATGGTTTCTAACAAGACTTTAATATAGCATTTTACTATGATGAAGGTCAGGGTGCAAAACTGGCCAGCTCCCTGGCTCTTGTCTGTATTCAATATGTGTTTTTTTAAATCATTTACATCATCTCATTTCTTTCCCCTCTGTCAGACTCTGGACTCTGGAGACTCGCGCGGACAGATGAGACTGGGAACTGGAGCCTGTGAGGCTGTGAGCCGTGGGGTCTGGGTCACTGGGGACTGCTGGGGATTCGGAAGAACCAGACTCCAGAGTCCATACTGCGATACAGAGGATAGTCGACACTTTTGTTGTGTGTTTTTTTGGATGGAGTCTTGGCCGTCTGTCACAATTTTTTTTTAAACATCCAGAACCAATCAGAGCTTTTTTGCCAAAGTTTTGTTTTTAGAAATAACTATAGCTAAACATAATTTGCCAAGGTAGCCATACTGCCATATAAACCTGTTCAATTTAGAGGCCTATGAGGAAGCGCTTGGTTACCAACTACTACAGTAGCGTAAAACCGTGATTCAGGTATGTACATGGTTTAAACAGATTCGGCCATTTGACAAATACAAAAAAATAGCACATTTTGTCCTGAGGGTTAAAGTTACCTTCAATGGTTAGCCAACTATAACTCACTTAGCTGAAATAGTATGTTTTAGGGTTTTTAGGCTATGTGTATTTCCTTTTCCTTCAGAGAAGGTCATGGACGTATGTCATGTGTGTGAAAATTGCCAGACATAATGACTGGTGAGTTCGCTTCCAACAAGTAATACACACGGCGGGATTAAGTTTCACTCCTACTCGTCGTTCCTCACTGAGGAATCGCTATGTTTTTATTTAATTATTGAGGAATCGCTAATGTTGTAGGGGATTTGGGTACCGTTAACGAAGGCGATTTCGGCGATCTTGGTGATCTTGGTGACCGGGGTGAGTTTTCATTCTCTTTGGGCGGGACTTTGGGTGCAACGCCTTTCGGTGGCAGCTTGGGCGCTTGTGCCATGGCTATACGTTGCTCTCGCTTCTCCTCTACAACCCGCAGCAGGCTGACCTTTTGCAGACGAAAGATATTGCGGGCAGCCGGATATTTGTTCTGCAGTTTGGTCCAGGGAGAGAATTAACAACGCGCAAGGGCACGTGGACAGGAACGTGCCGTTTATTGAGCACAAGAACGCCGATGAAAACGTGAGTACGGATATGTAGGCTGTAATATACTGTGAGACTCGTAACATGGCTCTGCGGTTGAGGTGGAGATATCAAAAATAAAAGATACAGCTCGTTTCGCACAAAGCACAACCAAAACAGTGATAGGGGGCTATATTCACGGGCTACAGGCATATAAAACTCACAAGCAGCCCAACCGGCAAATGCAAACGCATAGTTCTGCAAGCACATGATAAAAATACACACTTAACTGCCAGATGACTAATATTTTTGCGCGTGTCGAATGATATTCACATACATGTACAAAGTCGATGCATATGCATTCACCTCAAGCCTAGGGCAGCACAACATAAATACGGGAGAGTACCATACCACCAGTCAATCGCATGCGTGCCGGGATCTCTACTCACAAAGAAACCAGCCAATGCCAGACACAGAGGACTCTCACGGCTAAGTAAACATATGGGACACAACACACAGCTGTACCACGCACACGCACACGCGCAGACAACGGGAGTATACACAAGGACAGTGGCAACACCCACGCACACGCAGCACCTACCACCACGGTAGTACGGATGGAGTCGTAGTACTTGTTGACCACAAACTGGAGGTCCTGGTCTAAGTCCTGAGCTTTGGTTTTGTCCTTGGCATTGACCGTGGAAGTCAGTCGCGTCACTTGACTCTCCAGTAGCGAGCACACACACTCCACAAGAAAGCGGTCGATCTGTGTGTGCGTACGTACGTATGTACAAGTTAGACAGTAGCCTACCCAGACAACTTATAGGAATGCACATGCACATGGAAGCGGTTGATCTGTGTGTACGTACGTACGTATGTACAAGATAGACAGTAGCCTATCCATACAACTTATAGGCATGTACGTGCGCATAGTCCACACTCAGCTGGTCCAATTAGCGGTCCAATTAGTGCATGGGAATAACTGCAGCAATTGAGCATTGGAGCGCAACTATAAACATTAGATATTAAATACAGTATCTTATGAAATATTCCCATACCCCATATGCCAATCAAAGCATCCGTTTGCACCTCTGTAGATGGCACTACAATATAAACGCATACCAACACACGCAAGTGTTCTCAATCCAAAAGTACATATAGCTATCCGTACAGAATCAATTACAATGTCTGGTACTGTAAAATAACGAGCGTCAGTTGTATTACGTACCTCCATTCCATCAAGTGCACAAACGTCTTGAGAAAACTGCTCGGTCTGCTCACAGAACAGCTTTGTGGACGGGTGCAACTGTACCTTCGTCATATCTGAGAACAATCCAATCATATAAAGCGTGAGTAACCTCCCTTGAACTGGCAGTAGAAGATACCAACGCGCACCGCAAACTACTAATTGGACTGTCAGGCGAATAATTCGGATGTCTTGGGGGGTGGGGGGATCGTTAGAGTCCGCACCCAATCCTAAAATCAAATAGTCTTGTAGTTTTGGGCAAATAATCGGACGCCTTGGGGGGTGGGGAAATCGTTAGAGTCCGCACCCAATCCTAAAATCAAATAGTCTTGTAGTTTAAGGCGAATAATTCAGATGTCTTGGGGGGTGGGAGGATCGTTAAGAGTCCGCTCCCAATCCTAAATTCAAATAACTTTGTTTTTAGGGCGAAGAATTGGGATGTCTTGGGGGGTGGCGGAATCGTTAGAGTCCGCACCCAATCCTAAAACCAAATAGTCTTGTAGTTTAGGGCGAAGAATTGGTATGTCTTGGGGGCTGGGGGAATCGTTAGAGTTCGCACTCAATCCTAAAACCAAACAATCTTATAGTTTAGGACGAAGAATTGGGATTTCATTGAGGGATGGATAGTAAATGCACCGAGACCTATGTCCAGGGAATGGTGGGCTGGTAGTATATTCCTTTTCAGTAGGCACTCACAACGAGCAGGAGAATTACGTCCACCACGCACCTATAAACATTTATGTACATGTAAGCTCATATGTACCTAAATAAGCGTTCACGAGATTTGCAGTGTCAGCAGT
>LUCW03000184.1:150000-152615 GCA_001586965.3 Sphaeroforma sirkka
TATATATATATATATATTAACTTTGTTCTCCATTCGTATCAGTAAGTACCACCCACCCGAACGATCGGCGGCGGCGCTGAAAACTCGACAGAAACTCCATGGTCACCGTACGGATGAAGTTGAAGAACATCTGCGACAGCTTGTACACGTACACCTCCGTCACCCCCTCGATCTTAATGTGGCGCATGTCCCTGTGTAGGCCATCTCCTCTGTTCTTGAGGAACATGGCACGCGCGCGATTGTTCTGGCCCAGGCTGACGCACAGCTTGATACATCGCTGCATGTCCTTCTTCTTCATGGTGGGATTGCTGAGCTCGCTCATGAGCAGACCCGTGATCTCCTCCTGGCGCACCTGTGGTGGTGGTGTGTACATACACAGGAAGCGGGTGTGTGTGAACAATCGCACTACATACACGTGCAGGTGTGCATACAGGTTCTCCCGTAGACGCACGTGTTCTGGGGTTATGCACAGTACAAGGAGTGAGGCGAGGATGAGCGCCCCTGCACTTATTCATGTGTGTGTATACGTCCAGGTATCCTTCATTGCATGCACTGGGGCTGGCCCAGATATACCTCGATCATGTCGTCCAACTCAGCCATGAGCATTTCATTGGACACCCTTTTGGCCCGCACAAACGCTTGAGTTTTGTGGATCAGTTTGACGGCCTTTTCGAATTCGCGTTGCGCTATATATACATCCAGATCGTCGCTCGCCTACGGGAAAAGAGTAGGTGCGATACAAAGCAGTAGGTGAGATACTAAGGAGTAGGTGAGATACAAAGGAGTAGGTGAGATACTAAGGAGTAAATGAGATATAAAGGAGTAGGTGAGACACGTAGGTGGGATGCTAAGGAGTATGCGAGATAAAGAAAAGTAAATGAGATACTAAGGAGTAGGTGAGATACAAATGAGTAGGTGAGATACTAAGGAGTAGGTGAGATGCAAAGGAGTAGGTGAGATGCAAAGGAGTAGGTGAGATACTAAGGAGTAAATGAGATATAAAGAGTAGCAGGTGAGACACGTAGGTGGGATGCTAAGAGTAGGTGAGAGATACTAAGGAGTAGGTGAGATGCAAAAGGAGTATGTGAGATACCAAGAGTAAATGAGATACTAAAAAAGAATAGGTGAGATACCAAGAAGAGTACGTGAGATAAAAAATGAGTAGGTGAGATACTAAGGAGTAGGTGAGATAAACAGGAGTAGGTGCGATAATGCGAGAGATAAAAGAAAAAAATGAGATACTAAGGAGTAGTGAGATACAAATGAGTAGGTGAGATACTAAGGAGTAGGTGAGATGCAAAGGAGTATGTGAGATACCAAGGAGTAAATGAGATACTAAAGAATAGGTGAGATACTAAGGAGTACGTGAGATAAAAATGAGTAGGTGAGATACTAAGGAGTAGGTGAGATAAACAGGAGTAGGTGCGATACAATCAGGATGAGCAGGATATCATGGTAGGAACGGAGACTAGAACGTGACTTTTGGACTCCTCTATTGCTGCGACCCACTGAGTTGTGTGACATAGACTCCCAAGATTGCAGCCTATAGCACACATGAACGCAGAACACTTGCGGTGGCCCACCATTGAATAGGTCAACAGGTGTGTACGGGTTGTGCATGACCGCAACCGTACGCCGCTCAGCCCATGCAATGAAAGTCCACCCAAACACTCCGACAGATCAACGACACTCGTGTCGTCGCTGGTCGTAGTGGCCCCATGCGTTTACCATCTGTGCACTGTATAGCACTGTGTGTGTGCGTAGACAAAGACTTATTCAGATTCACCTCGCCTTAAGCATTTGGTCACTGTCCGCTTATACTGACGGGTCGGCCGCACTGCTGCTGTTGGGTTTGTTGGGTCTGCCGGCATACACAAACATTTATCGCGCACGCCTGGAACACTCAGCCATGTTCCTCTAACACCACCTGAGTCAGTCTCACTGACGCTGTTCTGTTGACTTGTAGCCTGTATACTGCCTACGACTGTATATGTAGCCATACACATACGCGTACTTAGATCGGGTCAAGCACTCGCACGTTGTATGCATCTGCTATTTCACACATACACATATTTATGTCAAACAAAACACGCCTCGAAGAACCAATGGGTTTTCTCCAACACGGCCTGGTCCAACACGGCCTGGTCAGCCTCACTAATACTGTTCAATTGGCCTGCAGTTGGTGTACTGTATATACCTGTGCATGCACACGCACATACTCCATATTCATACCACACACACCTCGAACACCCAGTCATTCTCCTCCAACACGGTCTGGTCAGCCTCGCTCATGCTGTGTTGGGCGGTGGCGGCTGTGTCTGAGTTTTCATCGTCTGATGTGGGTTCAACTACCACGGCGGTTTTTTCTTTGCGCTGTCGGTGGGCCTCGTCTCCCTTTACTGCAGCCTGCACGTGTAGTAGGTGCATTAATGCGGAGTGTACATTCCACGTGTAACGTGTGGATTCGTTCTAAATGTATCTAGGACTCATTGATACTTTTCTATTTGTAGGTCGTGGGAACGCTCACATGCATTATACAGACGAACAGCGTTCTAACCGGATACTTTTAGATCTATATTATATATATACATATATATATATGAATATATGAAATA
>LUCW03000185.1:0-39556 GCA_001586965.3 Sphaeroforma sirkka
ATGATATTGTCTGTAATAACCAATAATATGTTCAATGGCAATAATATATGATAATGTTATTAGCATGTGCACGTACGTAATAACGCAATAATACGTGACGTAATGTAAATACAGTAATATTAATAATATTATTAATATAATATTTGTAAATATTTGTGTCAACAACTAATAATAACATAATATATATGATTCATTTGATGAAGGATTGAACAGTGGGCGGTATTGTGCGTGAGATGGGCAGTGACATGCTATGTTTGGAAAACTATAATATGTATTGTGTCAGCCAATATTAACAATATATCACTATGTAACCACATATTAACAATATAATAATAACAATAATATTAGCCACTTCATGTGTATTGGATGGTGTTAGTTCATTGTCGAATGTCACCAGTAATAATGAGGCGGATGTGTATGCAAACGTGCATGGTACGTATGTAAAGCCAACCATGTCCTGAGCGTAATGACTAATGGCAACGTGGCAGCCAATGTGGCATGTGTATGTCATGCAATAATAACTAATAACAATAATATTACATGGCCGTAATAACAATAATGTCTTCATCAATGTCAATAATGGGATAATAATATGGACCAACAATAACAATATTGTCAATAATGATTGACGTATTGATACAATGTGTAATAATAATATTATTGACAATAATAACAAATATAATGATAAACCTAGGCGTAATAACTGTTTGAATTAACTATTGTGTCAATAGTATTGTCCCAGTAACTAATAGCTATTAATAATGGTTTATTATGTTTGTTCATTGTGTATATTAGCCAGCAACATATTAACCAATAATATGTATTTCTCAACTCTTCCCAATAATGGGATGATTACATATTATGCGTATGGCAATATTGGCAATACAACAACCAGTAATATTACATGTGTGTATATCTATTATTTGCGTGTATGAACTATTATGTGCTCAGTACTTGCGTATGTAGTAATGATAATATTGTAATAATAATGTATATAATAACATGCGTAAATAACCAATGTGTAACCAATAATATGTTGTAATAAGTTTAGATAATATGTGTTGCAGCAATACAATGTGGTAATATTATATAATAATTTGTGCAATAATATGTATAATAATAATATTTGTATGTCAATGTATGTAGCGGCTTGTCAACATAATGTAATGCGGTAGCCAATGACCATGTGCAATATTATTATGCATGGATAACTGTAACCAATAATGACCAATATCCAGCAACAATGACATTAGCCATGATACTATATATTATAGCAATGCACGTGTATGTATTGCGTGTATGTTTCAAGCTCATATAAATAGTATGTGTTACATATTATGTATCGTAAATATATATCCCAACCAGCAATAATATGTATGCATATAATAACCAATAATAACCTGTGTATAATATATAAATGTGTAATATATGTATGTATATATATCTGCCATTATATATACATCAATACGTATTGTCAATAGTAATATGTATGCCAACTATGCGTAATAACCCATATGTAAATGTAATAATAATATATATAAATGTCTGATTAGAGTTTGCAACTGCTTAAACAGTATGGATAGAATAAATCTTACACTGAAACGTCTTACTTGGAGATCCGCTTGCAGGATCACTCACAGTAGTTCGGTCGTTTCTTTCTGCCTCTTGCTTTCTCGCCATCGTGAACGTATTAATTCGTTATTGTACTCTTCTTTTAAGGCGATATAATTTTCTAAATTAGTGTATGGTACACGTACATAGTGATTGATTCATTCACAAAAATGGGCTGGGAGTCAATCGATTTACAATTCAGAGCTCAATATTCGTATAGGAACTGACGACACTACGTGCGTGAGCAATACATGCACTATGCACGTATCCTACTACCTATGCATGTACAGTTTAACTACTGCGAACTGATGGGGAGACGTTGAATTAGAACAATATATATCGCTCTATTACGTGTGTTTGGTTTTTTTAACTTGAAAAATTTCGTATTGGGCGTGATACTATAGCTGTGTGGTTAAATATTTATTGGGGTATATAGACCTATGTACACGTTCCCGATTTCGTTTCGGCGCCAAAATGTGTTTAAGTTTGATTGGATGGCTGTATTTAGAAACCCTGGACCATTATCATGAAATATAAATATACCACTAAAACCAATCGGCCTCCCAAACCCTACCAAACTTCCAAGTCTCTCAATAGTAAGGTTTAGACCAATCGGAAAAGGAGTTGTCATAGTACCAATATTTTCTCATATATTTATTTACATACATATGTTGTATTATTGGATTCACAGTTTTACACACATATTGAAGTACACATTATATAGTCATTATTCACCCAGTATATAATTATCGCGTATGCTTAGTATACAAGACCTCCGGTGAGACCTACATTAACGTGTATGTACTTTATTTCTTAGCACTGTGAAGATGAACGGCAAATCGCCAATGAGAAAAACAAACTATTCCCGATGCCACACGCTCCTAGTAACGGTGATTGTATGTGCATTCGTGTATGCGTATTTCCAAGGAGGGATGAATTCACAGCTAAACCAATTTCTGAGTAAATACAATCGACAGACACAGCTAGGAATCAGGCTAAAAGACCTCAAAGTGGTGCACGTGAAGCGTCCTTATAACCCTGAAACGCAAGATTTGACCACAGCAAATCAAGGTCAGAATAGTGTCGACTCGGGTGACGGTGATGCAGAGATTGATGGCACAGTTACCAAACAGCATCCTAGTGATGCAGATGTCGTGGTAGAGAACGCGGGTGGTCAGGGCAATACAGTAAGTGGTGATGAGGTTGAGAGCTTAGGTGGCGGTACGTCGGAGGACTCTGATACAGGGCTGCGCAAAGTGAACAGACCAACTTTGGCCAAAGCAAAGATCACCACACAGGCCGACCCACCTGTTAGTGCGGATTGGTACTCTTACCACTACACCCCACAGAAGGAAGACAAGTTCCTGTGGTTTAACTCTGTGGCGAATGGTGGTCTCAATGACCGTGTAGCCAACATGAAGAGTTTTGTGGCTATGGCTGTGAAGCTTGGTCGGATACCGGTTTTGGGTGTGTGTTTGTGTTCATACTTTTTGTGTGTGTTGTGATTGATATGCTTTGCTGGCACATCTTAGAAATATAACACATTGCACTAGAAGTACTCTGCGTGATAGAAACTTTTTAGATATCTGATTTGAGGAAGTATTGAAGGTCGTACTTGTGAAATGTTTATACATTCGCTTAGAGACATACCATATTGCACTAGAAGTCTTCCTGTAATAGAATGTCTGATTTAAAGAAGAATTGAAGGTCGTACTGAAGATACAGTGTACACATTTGATATCACTCTAGTGAAGTTTTGCATTTTAAATGGATTAGTACGTTTAGAACTTTAGGTGATATATAAATTTCAAAATCAATTTGGTCCAATGTATAGTCTTCCTGCTTGTCCTTGTGTACCGCTGACCTGTGTCATTGGTAGACTCTACTCTTTAGTAGTGACAGCATCATACGAATACGTATACAGTCAGACAGCCTTAAAAGCAAATAAGAAGCATTCATCTCGAGAAGATTCATGACATACACGCAATGTGTTGTGTATTGCAAAATCATTCCACAGTTCAATTGGTACTTGTCAAATGCAGATAGACAGCAAGGGTTTTAGTCCAAACATGGTTGTTCATGCAGCTCCTATATAGTACACTACTACTATTATACACACAGCATTCCCAGCCGTCAACGCTCTAATACAACTTATAACAGGCAATACTTATGGCAAAAATATATATGGCAAAAAAAAAATCTATGGCAAAGCTACAAGTCAAAACTATATCTCACTGTGCCTCTCACGGTGCTACGCAACTCAGGCAATCCGCCGCTGCATGCTGAGCGGCATAACATGGGGAATGTGTTACCGTATGATACATGGAACACCTACATGAACATGTCAAAGGCAACGTACACGTGGGCAGATGAGAATGCCGAGGATGTGTATGTACTGCACGCGTGTTTGTATAGGGCTGCGTGAGCATGTTGTGAAATTAATTTCCTGTGTATATGCAATCCTTATAGTCAAGCCTAAAACAATACCCTAGAACCCTGTGAAGTAAATACTGCGCTGCGTGTGGGTGTGACAGTGAGAGCATCATTCGTTGGCAGATTTGATTGCGGCGACTCATAGCCCTCTAAATGAAACACTCGACTTTGTATATATTCATTACGCTTTATTTATATATATTCATATCGTTTTATCCGTTCATGGTTTATCCAAAAGCAGTTGTCTTTTGATGGTTTGCACTTGTATATATTCATATCGTTTTATCCGTCCATGGTTTCTCCAAGAGAGGTTGTCTTTTGATGGTTTGTACTTTGTATATATTCATATCGTTTGTCCGCCCATAGTTTTAAGAGAAACTGTCTTTTGATAGTTTGCCGTGTGTGAGGACTCGTTATACACTGATATATATCTCATGTTTTTCAATAGCCACGGCGAGAGTGCGCCACACAATCAACAGTAACCCATGCGCTACAGACACGATCAGGGGAGCACCATTCATCAGCGGAGTGTGTCCGTCCTTTCTCTGTGTTTATAACATTCTGCGCTTGTGAACTACGCCGTAAGATAGAGCTACACCATTTAATTTTATGTCTCCAAATGCTTTTGATTATAGGCCCATCCGCTTCATCTCTGAGCGCGAGTTGTTTAGAGCTGGCATGAAGATCAAATCCAAAATAGTTGTGCCTGGCACCACATTCGAACTTACAGACGAACAGGCCTCGGCACAGGTTTTGGAACTCGATACCAAAAAGGAAGAATATGTATGTCAAGCAACCAATCTGTGCGCCTGTTTGTGCATTTTAACTCTGGCGTGCAAACCAATCATTGTGTGGCGGTTTTAGTATATACATAGTTCAATTTACAGGGGGGTTTACTAAATATGAAACATTATATAGGAGTTTCATTATATATAAATCATTAATTAGGGATTTTCCTAAATGTAAATCATTATATATGGGTTTCAATATATATATCATTATATAGAGATATATCATATGTAAATCATTATATAGGGTTTCCATTTATATAAATCGATATAAACGGGTTTTTTATATTTGTATCATTACATATGAATATTATATAGGGATTTCATTATATAAATCATTATTTAGCGATTTTCCTAAATGTAAATCCTTATATAGGGGTTTCAATATATATAAATCATTAGGTAGGTGGGAATATAACTATTTCACCCTTGCGCTAGGAAATCAAGTATTAGACTTACCGCCCCCTTCTACTGCACCCCTTCAGACACAGTATGTTCGTCTGCCGCTGTACCGTAGTCTAATGAGGGGCACAAAGGTACGTGAGTCTTGTGAGTACAAAGTGAGTTGACTCAAGCTGCAGAGCGTATGGCTCTGACGTAAGCTGTAGAGCGTATGGCCCTTGGTACAAAGTGAGTTGACGAAAGCTGTCGAGCGTATGGATCGCCATCGCTGATGTGCCAAATTACACTGCCGCAACACCGTGCTCGTTCGATCAGGGTCTAGGGTTTACATACACACAGGCGTTTGATTTTTCTGCGTTGTCTGTGCCTTGTACGCTCCTACAGTCACTTCAAGTGGCAATCTTTCAGAACAGATCTCAATTGTATAACCCATCCCCCCTGTTTCAGCTGCGGATCAACATGCCGCCATCTGACCAGGTGATTGCCTTGGGTAGGGCCATCGTCAGGCGTGGTCGAGGCCCATCAGCCAGTGCGCCGTTTGTCACTGTGCATGTGCGAAGGGGCGATAGACTGGCCGATCCACGCTACAACACTGACGAGTGCCAACTAGACCGGTACATCTAAACCCCTAAAACCCTACATCTTGGGTTCATAGATACACCTCACAGTGTTAGGTCACTTTTGCATACTTGTCAGTATTTGCGTGGGAGCGTGGGAGAGTTATTTGTACATTCCCAATCCATCGACCTGCTCAGGGCTTTCATATCTGAGACGAACAGGCGCATCAGTTTAATGTGTGCCTTATGTGTGCCGCCCTATTCTCATCCGCAATATATACAACACACTAATATATACAGCACACTAATATAAACAGCACACTAATATATACAGCACACTTGAAGTATACAGCACACTAATATAAACAGCACACAAATACATACACCACACTAATATATACAGCACACTAATACATACACCACATCGATATAAACAGCACACTAATATATACAGCACACTAATATATACAGCATCCTAATATATACAGCACACTAAAATATACAGCACACAAATATACACAGCACACTAATATATACAGCCCACCTAGTACATACATACATCACGTTGATATAAACAGCACACTAATACATTGCACAACACACTCAACATATACAGCAGCACACAAAAATATACTACAGCGCACCTAATATATACAGCACACTAATATATATGCGGCGCACTAATATAAACAGCACACTAATACATACACCACACTAATATATACAGCACACTAATACATTCACCACATTGATATAAACAGCACATAATATATACAGCACACTTATATATACAGCACACTAAATTATACAGCACACTAATACATACACCACACTAATATATACAGCACACTGATATATACACCACATTGATATAAACAGCACACTAATATATACAGCACACTAAAACTGGTATCACTCTGCTCGCACAGAGACACACAGCCTGAATCCATCGTCCGCCGCTTGTCAGAGCTCGGCATCCCCGCGCCGGCGTCACTGTACATTCTCACCAACGAAGAGGATTTGCACTTCTTCGATCCAATGGAGAAGGTACAGAGTCCCACAGATGGGCGCTATCGACTAGAGATTTAGGGTTTAGGGTTTAGGGAATGCCAATCAAAAGTGCTATATGGTGTCAGTGCAAAGGCGGGCAGCCGGTAGTCACAATGGGGACTGTATTTCATGTCCTATTACAAGCACACCTATACCAGATAGAGGCGCAAATACCCTAGAATGACCACTTAATGTTATGGTATTGACATATTGTCATGGTGTATGCGTTTGATGTTATTGTTTATGTACTTGATTATATGGTATTTGAACATGATGTTATGATAGCTGCACCTGATGATATGGTATATGTGCTTGATGTTATGATATTTTCACCTGATGTTATGGTATATGTACTAGATGTTAAGGTATTTGCACATAATGTTATGGTATATGAACTTGATGTTAAGGTATTTGCACCTGATGTTATGGTACATGTACATGGTGTTATAATATTTGCACCTAATGTTATGGTATATGTACTTGAATGTTTTGGTATTTGCACCTGATGTTATGGTATATGTACTTGACGTTTTGGTATTTACACCTGATGTTATGGTATATGTACTTGATGTTATGATATTTGTATCTGATGCTATGGTATATGTACTTGATGTTAAGGTATTTGCACCTAATGTTATGGTATATGTACTTGATGTTAAGGTATTTTCACCTGATGTTATGGTATATGTACTTGATGTTATGATATTTTCACCTGATGTTATGGCATATGTACTTGATGTTAAGGTATTTGCACCTAATGTTATGGTATATGTACTTGATGTTAAGGTATTTGCACCTGATGTTATGGTATATGTACTTGATGTTATGATATTTTCACCTGATGTTATGGCATATGTACTACTTGATGTTAAGGTATTTGCACCTAATGTTATGGTATATGTACTTGATGTTATGATATTTGTACCTAATGTTATGGTATATGTACTTGATGTTAAGGTATTTGCACCTAATGTTATGGTATATGTAATTGATGTTATGATATTTGCACTTGATGTTATGGCATATGTACTTGATGTTATGATATTTTTACCTAATGTTATGGTATATATACTTGATGTTATGATATTTTCACCTGATGTTATGGCATATGTACTTGATGTTAAGGTATTTGCACCTAATGTTATGGTATATGTACTTGGATGTTATGATAGTTGCACCTAATGTTATGGTATATGTACTTGATGTTATAATATTTGCACCTAATGTTATGATATATGTACTTATTGTTATGGTATTTGCACCTGATGTCATGGTATATATACTTGATGTTATGATATTTTTACCTAATGTTATGGTATATGTACATATTTGCACCTAATAATGTTATAGTATATCTACTTGGTGTTATGGTATTTGCACCTGATGTTATGGTATATGTACTTGACGTTTTGGTATTTACACCTGATGTTTTGGTATATGTACTTGACGTTTTGGTATTTGCCCCTGATGTTATGGTATATGTACTTGATACTATGGTTTTTGCCCCTGATGTTATGGTATATGTACTTATTGTTATGGTATTTGCACTTGATGTTATGGTATATGTACTTGATGTTTGGGTATTTTTACCTGATGTTATTGTATATATACTTGATGTTATGATATTTTCACCTGATGTTATGGCATATGTACTTGATGTTAAGGTATTTGCACCTAATGTTATGGTATATGTACTTGATGTTATGATATTTGTACCTAATGTTATGGTATATGAACTTGATGTTATGATAGTTGCACCTAATGTTATGGTATATGTACTTGATGTTATAATATTTGCACCTAATGTTATGGTATATGTACTTATTGTTATGGTATTTACACTTGATGTTATGGTATATGTACTTGATGTTTGAGTATTTACACCTAATGTTATGGTATATGTACTTGATGTTAAGGTATTTGCACCTGATGTTATGGTATATGTACTTGATGTTATGATATTTTCACCTGATGTTATGGCATATGTACTTGATGTTAAGGTATTTGCACCTAATGTTATGGTATATGTACTTGATGTTATGATATTTGTACCTAATGTTATGGTATATGTACTTGATGTTAAGGTATTTGCACCTAATGTTATGGTATATGTAATTGATGTTATGATATTTGTACCTAATGTTATGGTATATGTACTTGATGTTATGATAGTTGCACCTAATGTTATGGTATATGTACTTGATGTTATGATGTTTTTACCTAATGTTATGGTATATGTACTTAGTGTTATAATATTTGCACCTAATGTTATAGTATATGTACTTGGTGTTATAATATTTGCACCTAATGTTATGGTATATGTACTTGACAGATTTGGTATTTGCACCTGATGTTATGGTATATGTACTTGATGTTAAGGTATTTGCCCCTGATGTTATGGTATATGTACTTATTGTTATGGTATTTGCACTTGATGTTATGGTATATGTACTTGATGTTTGGGTATTTGCACCTGATGTTATGGTATATGTACTTGATGTTAAGATATTTGCACCTAATGTTATGGTATATGTACTTGATGTTATGATATTTGTATCTGATGTTATGGTATATGTACTTGATGTTAAGGTATTTGCACCTAATGTTATGGTATATGTACTTGATGTTAAGATATTTACACCTAATGTTATGGTATATGTAGTTGATGTTAAGGTATTTTCATCTGATGTTATGGTATATGTACTTGATGTTATGATATATGTACTTGATGTTATGATATTTGTATCTGATGTTATGGTATATGTACTTGGTGTTATGGTATTTGCACCTGATGTTATGGTATATGTACTTAACAGTTTTGGTATTTGCACCTGATGTTATAGTATATCTACTTGGTGTTATGGTATTTGCACCTGATGTTATGGTATATGTACTTGATATTATGGTTTTTGCCCCTGATGTTATGGTATATGTACTTAATGTTATGGTATTTGCACTTGATGTTATGGTATATGTACTTGATGTTAGGGTATTTGCACCTATTGTTATGGTATATGTACTTGACGTTTTGGTATTTGCACCTTATGTTATGGTATATGTACTCGATGTTATGGTATTTGCACTTGATTTTATGGTAAATGTGTTGGATGTTATGGTATTTGCACCTGATGTTATGTTATATGTACTTGATGTTATGGTATTTGCACTTGATTTCATGGTAAATGTGTTGGATGTTATGGTATTTGCACCTGATGTTATGGTATATGTACTTGATGTTATGGTATTTGCACCTGATGTTATGGTATATGTATCTGATGTTATGGTATTTGCACTTGATTTTATGGTAAATGTGTTGGATGTTATGGTATTTGCACCTGATGTTATGGTATATGTACTTGATGTTATGGTGTTTGCACCTAATGTTATGGTATATGTACTTGATGTTATGGTATTTGCACCTGATGTTATGATATATGTACTTGATGTTATAATATTTGCACCTAATGTTATGGTATATGTACTTGGTGTTATGGTATTTGCACCTGATGCTATGGTATATCTACTTGGTGTTATGGTATTTGCACCCGATGTTATGGTATATGTACTTGACGTTTTGGTATTTACACCTGATGTTATGGTATATGTACTTGATGTTATGATATTTGTATCTGATGTCATGGTATATGTACTTGATGTTATGATATTTGCCCCTGATGGTATGGTATATGTACTTGATACTATGGTTTTTGCCCCTGATGTTATGGTATATGTACTTAATGTTATGGTATTTGCACTTGATGTTATGGTATATGTACTTAATGTTATGGTATTTGCACTTAATGTTATGGTATATGTACTTGATGTTATGATATTTGTACCTGATGTTATGGTATATATATTTGATGATATGATATTTTTACCTGATGTTATGGTATATGTACTTGATGTTAAGGTATTTGCACCTAATGTTATGGTATATGTACTTGATGTTAAGGTATTTGCACCTAATGTTACGGTATATGTACTTGATGTTAAGGCATTTGCACCTGATGTTATGGTATATGTACTTGGTGTTATGATAGTTGCAACCAAATGTTATGGTATATGTACTTGATGTTATGGTATTTGCACATAATGTTATGGTATATGTACTTGATGTAAAGGTATTAGCACCTAATGTTATGGTATATGTACTTGATGTTAAGGTATTTGCACCTGATGTTATGGTATATGTACTTGACGTTTTGGTATTTGCACCTGATGTTATGGCATATCTACTTGATGTTATGGTATTTGCACCTGATGTCATTGCATATGTACTTGACGTTTTGGTATTTGCACCTGATGTTATGGTATATGTATCTGATGTTATGGTATTTGCACTTGATTTTATGGTAAATGTGTTGGATGTTATGGTATTTGCACCTGATGTTATGGTATATGTACTTGATGTTATGGTGTTTGCACCTAATGTTATGCTATATGTACTTGATGTTATGATATTTGTACCTGATGTTATGGCATATGTATTTGATGTTATGTTGTTTGCATCTGATGTTAAGGTATATGTACTTGATGTTATGATATTTGAACCTGGTGCTATTGTATATGTACTTGATGTTATGGTATTTGCACCTAATGTTACGGTATATGTACTTGATGTTAAGGCATTTGCACCTGATGTTATGGTATATGTACTTGGTGTTATGATAGTTGCACCAAATGTTATGGTATATGTACTTGATGTTATGGTATTTGCACATAATGTTATGGTATATGTACTTGATGTAAAGGTATTAGCACCTAATGTTATGGTATATGTACTTGATGTTAAGGTATTTGCACCTGATGTTATGGTATATGTACTTGACGTTTTGGTATTTGCACCTGATGTTATGGCATATCTACTTGATGTTATGGTATTTGCACCTGATGTCATTGCATATGTACTTGACGTTTTGGTATTTGCACCTGATGTTATGGTATATGTATCTGATGTTATGGTATTTGCACTTGATTTTATGGTAAATGTGTTGGATGTTATGGTATTTGCACCTGATGTTATGGTATATGTACTTGATGTTATGGTGTTTGCACCTAATGTTATGCTATATGTACTTGATGTTATGATATTTGTACCTGATGTTATGGCATATGTATTTGATGTTATGGTGTTTGCATCTGATGTTAAGGTATATGTACTTGATGTTATGGTATTTGCACCTGATGCTATATTATCTGTTACTTACTCCTCTATCCTCTTCTTAGGCTGGGTACACCATTATCCGCGAGTTCGACGTCCCGGAACTCGTAGCAGTCGGCCAAGGCACCAAGCGCAACAATTTCCTCATCTACGCTGCAGAAAAATACGCCCAATCCCTCGCAGACAAAGACGTACACACATTCACCTATCAGGGCAAGAACAAACCAGCGGCGCCGGTTGTAGGAGCCATTTCCAGTTGTTTGGGTTGGACGTGAATTGGTGCATATAAGTCCTTGAACGACATCGTGGCCATAGCTAAACCCTAAACTAAAAACCCTAAACACCACGCTTCGAACTTGAAGGCCCTAATGTACGACGCGTTTCGTACGAACTGCCTATGACGTCTGGTCATAGGACATGTTTTACTTCGGCGTGTCTGTGAATGTACGACATAGGGGCTACAACGGCTATGTGACGCTCAACTGGCTCAGCTTTGTGTCCCTATGGACCATGAAAGCTTCGCACTCGACCCTGTGATAAAGCGTTTGCTGCATAGCAACAACACATACAGTCCCAAATAATGATTTGAGTACAATCGCCCGACCGCTTCCAACGGAGCTGATTGGCCATGTAGCAACGCATTCTCTACTAGCGCTAGTACGGCCAAAAGGGGTTTCTTAAGTAGCAAACCAACTCCATCTACGCTCCGGAACATTGTCAACATCAAATACATCAAGAGTGGATGGACTTCGTATCAATTGTGTTAACTCGACATCGCTTGTGGCAACATAAACACTTCACAAACACCGAGCAGTGGTGTTTTGAGACCAACGGTCACTGTGTGAAAGCACATGGCCTGCAGTGTCCAAATCATGGAGACAGAACCCCAAACGAAGCAAGATGGCTTGGTGGCCATTCAGAAACTGGCATTGTTGATGTCAAACATAAAGCATTGCACAACACTGCGGTCGATGAGCGTTGGTATATTTTATGCGATATTCACATATGAGGTGTACGCCGCCTGACAAGAGCACCTAAAACGTACCGTACGCGCGGCTGTTGCTTGGCCCGGTAATGAGATTGACTGTGAGACCATTCGCAAAGAATATTGTGTAGTCGTATTCGATACGTCTTTTGCACCTACTGTACATATATCATAACAACAAAGAATAAATATTATATCTTAGGAACATAAATAGGCGTATCTACACGACAAAGGTGCTTTTCTGAATACTCGTCGATCAACTGCATTGCATAAGAGCAAAAGACAGACGCAAACATATATATAAACAATAATACAACTTACACCACCTAAGTGTATTTATATATTGAGTACAAATTTGTACATGAATAAATGCTCATGTATACATTTATACATTGCGTGATACAGATGCAAACTATGCAAATACATATACATTTACATATGAATATTTTTTTGTATATCCATATACTTATATAAATGTGTGTGTGGATCTCCATATAGACATATATATATATATATATATATATATATATATATATATATAGAATACATATACAAAATATATATGTTTATGCATATATACATATATATACATATATATACATGTATGTATTATGTATATGTATATATTATATAAACATAAAATATAATAATATATATATATATATATAATATACATATATATATACAGTACATAATGCATAACATATATATATTATGTTATGTATAATAACATATATAATAATATATACATATACATATATAATATACATATGTATTATTATAATAATAATATTATTATTATACATACATAATATATATACTATAATAATATGTAATATATTATTATTATTACATATTACACATATACATAATATAATAATAACATAATATATATACATTATTGCATGCATATGCATATAATACATTTAATCAATAATTATCATACATTATGTATGCATATGCATTGCATTATAATCAATGCATATATGTGCATGTTATATATGCAATAATAATAATATGTATATACATGTAAGTATATAATATTACATACAATAACATACAAATACATAACATAATGCATAAACATCCATATATATACATATTATTACATATTACATTAATATATACATACATATGATGATGTGTGCATGCGTGGCATGCGTTTATACAGATCCCATACAAAAATGCATACACACGTCATGCATATTATATATGTAACATATGCACAAAAACGATCATATTGAATGATCCATTAACGCATGTAAACACATATACATTACATAATATATATGGCATAATATTATTATAACATACATGTATATTATACATAATATTATGTTATTAATATTAATTGTTATTATATTACATATTATTATTAATAACATTATATATATATGTTAATATATATATTAATAGTTATATCAATATATTATGTATGTTATTATATTATTACATACATATATATATATATAATATATAGTATATGTATATTAATACATATAACATATATACATACATATTATATATATATATTGTATGTAATAATAATTACAATATGTTATTACATATTATATACATATATTAATATTACATAATAATATTATTATATACATACATACACATACACATGACAGACATACATAAATAATACATATACATAACCATGCACAATGACATGACACAAATGGCTAATGTATATAGCATATACATTACATAATACCTCATGAACTCATTTATAATATGGATCATATAAAAGATGTTATGCATCCACACAACAACCCATGTACTATAAACATGGATGGGATATGCGCAAATGCAAACATGATAGATATATATATGTATGTATATTATATATATATTATAATATATATATGTTATATTATTATATACATATATACATATATATATGTGTATGCATGCATATCTATATATATGCATATATATTATGATACATATATATATATGTATATACATATATATATATATACATGCATATGTATGTATATGCATGCATATATATATATATAAATATATATATATATATATATATATATATATATATATATATATATATATATATATATATATATATGATATGATGTGTGTGTGTGTGTGTGTATATATATATATATATATATACTACGTTGATAGTAAATAAATTATCTGCAACTCAAATGCTTGTTTATGCATATATGCCTTGTATATATCTATATGTGTATATACATTATGCATTCATATATATATATATATATGCACGTATCATGGATATGTAAATGATGCATCAGAAAATTTGTTTTTTACGAAGTGATACTCCGACTATGAATCACTATTGTACCTGGAAAAAATGAATATTATTTACTACATGGGTACTGTAAAGGAGCGCGTAGACCTGTTTGATGTAGTAGGGATCGACTTCTTCGCGGGTGCCTGATAGTGTGAAGTTATGTATTTATGACCCTCATATTGTATTCATTCAACCTCGGTATGCACGGCACTGTGATTCTCCTCAAAAGTGGAAAGAATGTCCTCAAATAGAGCTGAAGTGTACGACCTGCTCAGTCTTTTGCAAACGCGAGGCGGGTTGTCTAGAGTGGGAATGAGGTGTTTAGTATACTCGCATCTATTTCACATATATATTGTCGATTTGCACAACGAAGGATGCTATGGAAACAATATGTATGTATATGTATGGAATTGATGATAGATATGTATGGTTGTATATACATATTATCATTTTTTTTTAAATGTATGTCGTGATGGCGATGCACTTGTTTTCTATTTTTTTTTAAATTTAGAATTGCGTCTTTCTTGTTGGTATTTAGTTGGTTTGTTTTTGTTCACCGTTCTGATCACTTCTCACCCTCCGTTCTGAGTTCTGGACTATTCTGTGTAGCCAATATACTCTATGTAGCCCCCCAATAAAGATTAGTAAATAATCTATAAGTGTGGATGCCGGATGCGCATGGCAACATAGTACATACACGTGCCCTCAGAGTAAAGCAAAGCAATTTGGAAAACGTGTTAGCACGGCCCACTGCCCAGGCTCCAGTGTCACAGTGACCCACTACCCATTGGAAATCACTCAAATCAGAAATCATCCACTCTTTTTTTAATATTGGTTTTTATAGAAAGTAGTACGCATTTTTTTTGCACCAATAAAGCAACTCCCCTCGGGAGGATGGGGTGAAAGAGAATGGAATAGGATACTGGATATATGCACTTGTGAAGTTGTGATTCTGAACTTTTATATATAAATAGTATATACGTAGTGTAGCTTTCATGCATAAATCTCTTATAAAAAATCAGAGCCTATAAAACACAAAATGAATACTGTTATTGTAACTGGTGCTAACGCAGGGCTCGGCTTTGAAACCTGCCGACAGCTCGCTGGGGAGGCTGAGGTGCACAAAGTGATCTTGACCTGTCGCAGTGAAGCAAAAGGAAAGGACGCTGTGACCCAGCTCGTAGGCCTGACCAAAAAGCCGTCAACTTTCTTCGATGTGGTTGTTATGGATACAACTGATATCGTTTCGTGCAAGATTGCTGCGGAGAAGGTACTAAACGAGTATATGGTGAATGGTGTGGTGCTTAACGCTGGAGGGAACATCTCAGGCAACGATAGCAAGGGCAACCCGCTAATGCATCTAGCTAATGTGATAGGCCATGTTGTGTTTACCGAGGAACTATTAGACAGTGGTAAAATCGACCAACTGACTGTGGTGTATTCAGGAAGTGAAGCGGCACGGGGTGTGCCCTCATTGAGCATGAAACCTGCTAGATTCGACGAACCGTACAAGGAAGATGTTTATAACCACCTATCTGGTAAGAGCAAACGTGAGTTTAATGGTGATAGTGCCTACAAATACACCAAAGCGATTGCGGCGTTGTACATAGCATCGCTTGCGCGAAAGAATCCTAAGCACCACATAGTGACCTGCAGTCCAGGAATGACAGCTGGTACCAACATAATGGACAACTATGTCAGCAGCGGGGTGTTTAAGTTCTTCATGCTGAATGTTGCAGTACCGCTACTCGGTCTATTTGGCATGGCTCACTCAGTTGACAGTGGTGCTTCAAGATACGTGGATGCTTTGTTTAAGAGAGGAAATGCGAACGTAAAGTCTGGTACCTTCCTAGCATCAAAAGAGGGGGGTCTTTCTGGTCCGGTGGAGGACCAAAGCACCTTCATTCCAATGTTTGCAGATACAAAGCTCCAAGATGATGCTTATGATGCAGTTCACGACCTTATTCAAACATTGTAAGGATCAAAAGTGTTGTCTCACTGATAATCGTACAACAACTAATCAGTATATTAGATGTAGAAAATACACGTGGTACTTTTAACCCCTGTTAACATTCTCGAACCGAAGTTATTTTGTAATCATACCTAGAAAACTAAAAATAGTCAACATTATAGTACAAAAAACAAAAGTTGCTATTACGCACTACGTGCGAGCCTGAGAGTGTGTTCGGGTTCCTCAGTAGACAAAGGCCTACATTTGTACTGTACGTACTTTTAAGGTGATGAACGAATGTTTGATAAATCACTATTTAACGCCCAGGAGAAAATGAAGCGATGGTGGAAGTACACATTTATACTTGAGGAAAAGTTCTAAATCTGCCTTCTGCTGCGTTTTGGTTCTGTTGAAATAAATTAATTCTGAAGATAATAAATGGCTTAGAAAATGCACAGAGTAAAAAAGCGGAGATGCGGGATTTCATTGACGTGCTCGATTGCACAATGTACATTGTCCATTGACCAAATCTCAATGCTCATGCTCATATGTACATATTGATTATTACTGATAAAAACATGTGGCAATGATCATGATGGTATCCCGCATCATACATAGTCCCTTATAAACCATGAGCTCGGCTATGACTAAAGCCAGCCCTACGAGACACCCTGTTTAGTGCTTCCGGACCCTTATGCACCAGTTACCGGCGAGTGTCATTATGAGACGTACATCGTAAAATCACATACCAACTAAAAAAAGCTCATAATTTTATCAAATTTTTATCAGGCTCCAAGGTTGACTCCTGGTGAGCGCTATATATAGCAGTTTGTGGTCGGGTTACCAAATGTAGTAAAAACCACTTAGCAAGATAAAATATTGTAATATTCTCAACACCCAAGATGTACTATAATACAGCAATGTGCGAACAACTGAACATCATGTCAAAGCTTCCTTCCTTCAACACAAAACACTTTAGCTTTCGCAGACAGGAGAAAATAAGTTTGATAGTAATCTACAAAGGCACTACGGACACTTTCACAGCAGATTTAGCAATACCTGCAGAGATATATACCAGATAAAATGGTGGGACATAAGGAGATAAAGCTCACCGATACGGAGATGGGCCACAACAGGCGCATGCGTCGGCGATCAACCAGGTAAGGGATCATATGGTGCCTCTGTTGTACATAATAAAAAAAGGAGATGATAAACTTTGCGTAGTCAGTAGGAATAACTTTCAGTTGTTCAGAAAGAATCAGTTAACGGTCAAACAATACGCCTGCGGGTCGGACCAACACAATCCTTTCATATCGCTCTCTCCTACGAGAAGTGCGCAATAAAATAAGAATCTAAAATCAAAGGATATATGTATATATATATATATATATATATATATATATATACGTGTGTGTGTGTATATATATATATATATATATATATATATATATATATATATATATATATATATATATATATATATATGTGTGTGTGTGTGTGTGTGTGTGTGTGTGTATATATATATATATATATATATATATATATTATATATATATATATATATATATATGTGCATGATGATGATTGTGTGTATGATGTGTATGTATATATATATGTATGTATGCATGTATGTAATATTATTATATTATATATATATATATACATATTATATATATATATATATATATATATATATATATATATGCATAATACGCATGCATATATTAAAACGGTCCTGTTTTTATAAAAATATGTTTTTTTAGAGGGGTCTGTACTCACTCAGGATCGGTCCTTTTTTGTGCATTTTATGCATAAACATTTTATCCCTATTTGACCATATATATATACATATATATTATAATGTTATATATATATATATATATATATATATATATATATATATATATATATCCAAATATACATGCAATAACATGTTTTGTGTTTATATATTTTGTATGCATACATTTGTATATACATAATACATATACATACAGTACCAATGTGTTGTACGTATGCATGTACGTATGCATACGTGCATGTGTGTGTTATTATGTGTTTTATTATGTATTATATGTATGTATATATATATAATATGTATATTATATATATTATATATATATATATATATATTATATATATCTATATTATATATATATATATGTTTGTATTTTATATATTAGGTATGTTTATTATGCATGTACATATATATTACATGCATGTAATGCATGTACGTATGTATGCATGTATGTGTATGTATGCATGCATGTGTGTATGTATATATATGTAATAGTTATATATATATATTATATATATATATATATATATATATATATATATATATATATTAATTTATTTGTATGTTTATATATACATGTATAATGATATTTATCAGTATATATATATGTGTATATATGGGTTATATATATTAATTTATTTGTATGTTTTATATATATATATATATGGGTATGGGCAAGTGTTTGTCTGTCGATAGATGTGTATAGGGATATGAAAAATATTTTTTTTATACTCCTGTATACGCCTTTTTATGTACATAAATATTTACATATACACAAACATACACATAGAATTGTATATATACTAGATAATTGTAAACGTATGTATACACTCATTCAGACAGTCAGGTATATATACATATCAGAGGTGTATGTATATATCCAATCATACCTATGTGTACATTCACTCATCATTACGTATATTTATAAATCCCTTACATTCGTAAGTTCCACCCAGACGGTTTAGAACGACCACTCTTGTCCCTTTCTCTCACAATCTTCCCATGTTAAACCAACAGTGGTGTAGTGGTCGAAACCAAGCCAGACCAACCAGCCGAGCGTCATCAGGTGTTGCGCTTTGTGAACTGTCGGGTGTACAAAGGCGGCAAGCTGCAGGACACAGACGTGTGGGTCAACAACGGCAAGATCATCGATCCCTTCTACCGCTTCTACAGGGCTACCTCACAAAGCGACTTCGACGCCGATGTGGTGGTGTGTGCATGGGAGTTGTCGTTACTGATGTTGTGTTATGTGTGCCAAGCCTACGGATAAAGAGACCTAATGACCTGTACACGGTGCAAGGGTACTGTTTATCGGGCTAGTAGGCCTGGATCTCAAGCGGTCATGCAGTGGAAGTTACTAGTTGGCTCTGTGGGTCAGTTGTTTATTTGCGATAGTTCTGTATGGTTTCTGTTTCTAGGGATGGGTTTCTGGGGATGTGTTCCGTACACTCCTGCACTGCCCCTTCGCGTCATGCGAATGCGTGCACTCGCGTACGACGGAGTTGTGTGACCGCTCACGAAAGTCACACCCTGGCCATTCTACCTACGACTCACAGAGTCAATCAGCCCCATTGCCCGCTTGGCTTTGGCTAGGGCTCTCCTGAGGAGCGTTTGATTCACAGATAGATAGGTATATATATCCAATTATGCTTATGCAGACAAAACACGCAATCGTTGTATTTACCGATACATATATTTCCAGACTGTGTTTACTTGTGTATGAATTTGAGTCAGTATGGTTTAGTGTAGTGGGACAGTTCCTATGCCTTGCAAGCCGTTTGCTTCTCAACCCTCTGAGTACTCGAAACCTAGTACGATGGCGACATATCAGTATATCTGCCTATACACCAGTGCAGTACTGCTGGTGCAGATAGATGGCCATGTAACTGTGCTACTGTGACCTATGAGTGTTGTATACTCACATACACATACACACACATACTATTATGACTTATGAGTGTTATATACTCACATACACATACACCAATACAATACTGCTGGTGCCGATGGATGACTATGTAACTGTACTATCATGACTCGCGAGTGTTATTTACTCACATACACATACACACACATACACCAATGCAATACTGCTGGTGCAGATAGATGGCCATGTAACTGTGCTACTGTGACCTATGAGTGTTGTATACTCACATACACATACACACACATACTATTATGACTTATGAGTGTTATATACTCACATACACATACACCAATACAATACTGCTGGTGCCGATGGATGACTATGTAACTGTACTATCATGACTCGCGAGTGTTATTTACTCACATACACATACACACACATACACCAATGCAATACTGCTGGTGCAGATAGATGGCCATGTAACTGTGCTACTGTGACCTATGAGTGTTGTACACACACATACTATTATGACTTATGAATGTTATTTACTCACATACACATACACCAATGCAATACTGCTGGTACAGATAGATGGCCATGTAACTGTGCTACTGTGACCTATGAGTGTTGTATACTCACATACACATACACACACATACTATTATGACTTATGAGTGTTATTTACTCACATACACATACACCAATACAATATTGCTGGTGCCGATGGATGACTATGTGACTGTACTATCATGACTCGTGAGTGTTATTTACTCACATACACATACACACACATACTATTATGACTTATGAATGTTATTTACTCACATATACATACACCAATGCAATACTACTGGTGCAGACAGATGACCATGTAACTGTACTATCATGATTTGTGAGTGTTATTTACTCACATACACATACACCAAAGCAATACTGCTGGTGCAGATAGAAGACCATGTAACTGTACTATCATGACTTGTGAGTGTTATTTACTGTCATACTCACACACCAATGCAATACTGCTGTTGCAGATAGATGGCCATGGGGCTATACTAGCACCTGGATTCATTGAGATACAAATCAACGGAGCCTTCGGAGTGGATTTCTCGAACTACGACACCGAATTGGAAGATGTGCAGTGTGTGGGACGTAACTTGATGCAGTACGGTGTCACCAGGTAAGTATTGCTTGTGCTTATGCTCGTCTTATGCTCATGGATATTCTTGTGCTTGTTCTTGTGCTTGTTCTTGTGCTTATGGTTATGTTCATGGTTGTGGTTGTGGTTGTGGTTGTGGTTATGGTTGTGGTTGTGCTTATGCTTATACTGATGGACCTGCTAGGCTGTTTTTGTACCATGATCATGGTATGGGCATACCTGTTGCGTGTGTACTCGCTGCTACTTCCCTAGCGCTCGGTTCACCTTGTCATATATATATATATATATATATATATATATAGCCTCACGTGGTCATGATCGTGTTGCTAAGCAACCTGTACCACTTGATCAGCGAAGTGCATTGGCTTCAGTGGACTGCTCTTGGACGTAACGTGTCTGTGTTCTGAGGTGTCAAGAAAGAGACCTCTCTTGGTCAGCAGATCTTGGATTTGGAACGGAAGACAGGGGTCGCGAGTGCAAGTGGTTTTAGCCCCATTGTAGCCCCTATAGCACCCCCCCCCCTCTCTCAAAGGAAATGTGATATTTTCATCCGACATATGAGCCTTTTGTGCTTTCTTTCATCTCTGTGTCCGGTGTTGGGTAGCTCACTTTGAATTTTTTATTATATTGTTTGTTTGTCACTTTAACACTTTGTTAATGTTTGATGTTTGATGTTTTTTCATTTTTGTTTGTCACTGCTCCTTCACGGCCTAGTTTCTGCCCCACGCTCGTGACTTCACCCGCCAACAAGTATCACGAGACGTTGCCCAAGTTTGTCAGATACGCAGGAAGCCCTGAACTGGGTGCCACCAACCTTGGACTGCACCTGGAAGGTGAGCATATGGGACCCCCCATGTGCATGTAGGTGCATGTGTAATGTACCTTGTGCATGGACACACCCAATATCTCTTCGTCTAATGATCTCTTATAGTGTATATTGTATTGTATTGTATTGTATTGTCTTTTGGGTGGCCATAGCTGTATATCTCTTCTTCTGATGGTCTTATTGTGTGTATTGTATTGTATTGTCTTTTGGGTGGTCATAGCTAGATATCTCTTCTTCTGCGGATTGATACGCCTACCTTGCATTTCAGTGATAAATGGAGCAGTCGATAAGCTCCTTGTAGGCATATGAATTGTACTTGTGTCATCTTCTTGTTAAGTGTGCATGTACCTTCTGTTGTCTTCATGTCAAGTGTTAAGTGGGGTGCGTTTTCTCTGTAGCACCGTTCGCTGATTTCAGATGCAATCGAGTGGACATGTAGGGCCATCCATGATTAGATGTGTTACATTTGTGGTGATTGATCACTTGTGCTAGTCTTGTATTACTGTTTCATTAGTGTGTGCTTGTATTAGTCTTGTATTAGTCCTGTATTAGTGTTTGCTTGTATTCGTGTTGCATTGGTCATATTAGTCTAGTACTAGTCTTGTATTAGTGCTTGCTTGCAATAGTCTTGTATTAGTCTTGTATTGATATTGTACTAGCATCTGCGTGTACTGATCATAGCCCTTTCCCTTCCTGGGTGTAGGGCCATTTATGAGTCTGCAGAAGAAAGGAGCACATGATCCCAAACAGATTGAGGCGCCAGTGGATGGATGGGAGTCACTCATTCACCGCTACGGCCCTTCACTGCAGCAGAACGTCCGTTACGTCACCATCGCTCCCGAGTTAAACGGCGCCGTGGCAGCCATCAAGGTCTGCGGGTGTTGGTTGCTACGCAACAACGTGTTTGTGTGCGAGCTGAGCGTGACAAGTGTGTGTATATGCACGCAAACATAGTATGTGTGTGCATGCCACATGGTATGTGAGATGTTGGTGTGTGTGCATGTGAGTGAGTATGTGCTTGTGACTCCCTCTACTACACTGTTCTGTGCCTCTACTTTGCCACCACTTGGAACAGTTCACGCGTAGTGTGAATGACAGAGCACTGAGCGATTGGTATTGGTATTGCATTGCTTGCATTGCGCGTGTTCCTTGCCAATGTGCTCCTGCACCAACCAATAGAGTGTCAAGAGAGTGTCAATTGTGCCAATATAGTATCAATAGAGTGTCACTGAGTGGTGCCGCGTATTGTATGACCTGCTAGGCATGTCATGTCACACACATCGCTCACTCACTCACTCCGTGGGGAACATGCGTTGACATGGTATCTCTACAATGCTTCCACGTGTATGCGCGCGTTCCTGCATTAATACCCTCGCACATCGCTTACGTCGTCCCCACTTATTAATTATTAGTATTTAATTTTTAACTTTTAGCTATTAATTATCAATTGTGAACTGTTAATTATTAATTACTAGTTATTAATTATCAGTTATTAACTATTAATTATTAATTGTGAACTGTTGATCATTAATTACTAGTAATTCATTATTAACTATTAGCTATTAATTATTAATTGGGAACTGTTAATTATTAATTATTGGTTATTAATTTTTAATTAATAGCTATTAAATATTAATTGGCAACTGTTAATTATTATTTATTAGTATTATCAATTATTAGTTATTAATTATTAATTGTTAATTGTGAATTTTCAATTATTAGTTAGTAATTATAATTGTTAACTATTAACAATTAATTATTAGTCATTCTTATTAATTATTAATTATTACCTATCAGGGATTGAGAGAGCATGGCCTGCTGGTGTCGCTGGGTCACTCCAGTGCGAACATGGCTGAGGCTGTGGCGGGGATTGAGGCGGGGGGTACTCTAGTCACTCACATGTTCAATGCCATGGCGTCGTTTCACCATAGAGACCCTGGGCTGGTGGGTGTGCTGGGCAAAGAGGGCTATCGACCCTACTACGGCATCATCGCCGATGGGATCCATTCGCACCCCAATTCCATACGCATAGCGTATCAGACGCACCCAGGTACGTCACATGGGGGTCAACTGTCCTAATAGGATCAGCCAAATGAGTTTGTAGTGTTATTAACGGTCCATTGCAGGGGAAGTTGATCTATAACCCTTATACCCTAGAACTCTTAAACCTAAAACAAATAGAAGTAATAATTGCTATGGTCGTAAAAACGGTTGACCGCAGCAGATCAATGTGCACTGGTGATTGCTCTCGTGAGCACACATCCGATGCAGTAGAGGGACGGTACTCCGCAAAGTCGTGTCGTGTGTCAATGGACATTTGTTATATACTCATTCCTTTAAACGGTGACGGAGTGCCGTCTTTTTTGTCTCGCAATTATGTTTGTGTGTACCAAATCACACAGCTAAATTATCGCCTTCCATATGCTTTCATATATGTATGTTTTAAGTTTGTGGGTGAGTGATACGTATATTTAAGTTTGTGGGTGAGTGATACGTATATTTAAGTTTGTGGGTGAGTGTATAGGGGTTGTTAAGTCTGTGCATACACAGTTGCTAATCTAATGAACGACTGTTCACACAAATGTCAACCAACGTATTAACTTTCTGCCACACTTCCCTGAAGGTCTATAGTACTGTAAATCCCATTTAACGAATGCCAGAGGTTAACATTCTTAGCTACATGCCCTGTTAGTATGCTCAGCTACATTCCCCGATAAAATTCTTTGATACATGTCCCATTAACTTACTTAGCTACATGCCCCGTTAACATACTTAAATACATTCCCTGTTATCATACTTGGCTACATTCCTTTTTTAACACACTTAGCTACATTCCTTTTTTAACACACTTAGCTACATTCCCTGTTAACATACTTAGCTACATTCCTTTTTTAACACACTTAGCTACATTCCTTTTTTAACACACTTAACTACATTCCTTTTTTAACACACTTAGCTACATTCCCTGTCAACATACTTAGCTACATTCCTTTTTTAACACACTTAGCTACATTCCCTGTTAATATACTTAGTCACATTCCTTTTTTACTTAGCAACATTCCTCATGCCAACTACTAACTGACCATCCCCTGCCGTGGTGCTGCACCAGAGGGTCTGTGTCTGGTGACTGATGCCATGGCTGCTGCGGGGTTGCCTGAGGGGCGTCACATGTTGGGGGATTTGCCTGTGGACGTAGAAGGCATCCGTGCTGTTATAGCTGGCACTAACACACTCGCTGGGTCGGCTGTGGACCATGTCACGTGCATTAAGAACTTCCGTGACTTCACCGGCTGCTCAATAGAGGAGGTGCTGGCCTGTGCCACGACACACCCGGCCCACGCGGTACAAGTGCAGGTGCGTTTATGAATTGCTTTTGGGCTCATTTTAGGGTTTCTAACCGTCATAACCTCCTTTGTATAGTACATTGCCATGCGAAACCTCGTGTCTTTTTTCGGTTTCCGGTTTTGAGAGTTTAAGGTTTAGGGCTCAGTGATTTGATCAGTAATTGGAGTCTCTGATGAGATATGTGGCACTCGTCGAGTACGCGCGAACGGTTGACTTGCTCGTTGACGTGCAGCTTTAAAATTCAAAATGTTCATAGTTGGATTGTACTTGAAAACTGAAGACACAACATACGGGCACTTTAGAGGTGATGGGTATGTTCAAGTACTAGTCCACAGGCATATAAAGTCGACCGAGTGGAACTTCAACGACTCCTGCGTTTGATAATAAGGCTTAAACTGTTTGAGTTGGTTGACTATCTGTATACTTTGTTCGTATCGAAGCTAATCCTGCGGAACCCCTTATGTGATTACAGGGCACAAAGGGCTCTCTTGAGCCAGGCATGGATGCTGATCTGGTGCTACTCTCCGACAGCCTGTCTGTGCAGGCAACCTTCATCGATGGCGAACTGGCATACCTTCGCGATGGCTACAAACTCGACAGCTCAACAACCATGTAGTCCATTCATCGCAGCATTTGAAGCCATTCATAGACAGGTGTAACTCAATAGCCATGGAACTCGTTTATTGCAGTATGAAGCCATTCATGGCAACATTGCGGGTGCCATTCGTAGAGTACCCGCATATATGCCACGAGGGAATTCACTTCGTCTGTCATACTCCATCACATTTACTCATCACTTTTTCCCGTGATGTCGTCTCTGCTACGTGAGCTGTGTGCAGATACTTGTGCAATGAAGCCTGCGCTGAGTACATAACCATCTCACGCCAAGTAGTGAGTGTCAAGGCCTGAACCTGCGAACTTGGCACAGCCTTTGTATCGCATTTGAGTTGTAAATCTGGTACAAGCCTCGTCTGTCAAGAGAATGATAGTATTTATCAGTTGTTGATGAGATGGCGGGGTTTCAACCCGCTTAGAAGCGTGCAAAACACCACCCTGGAGCGTCTTCGCTCCGTTAGCGTGACTTGTATGTCATTCTGGTCATCATATTATACTCTACTGCTTCATCGGTCCAATAAAGTGGTACTCTTTAATTTTGTATTGGTATATCTATCAATCTGCCCTTGTGATGGAATATGTGGCGTACTGCTACCACGTACTTGTGTATACTAGCTATAATATTTAACAAACCACTCTTGAGCTATTCCTCTTGTGACGACCTAGTGCTTGCAAAAGATTGATGACACTAAAACACACACACCACGAACATTCCATTGCAGATAGCCTTCTTTTCATTTAAAAGGCTATGCATTGCAGCACTTGTTATGTGCTGTCATGGTGTACATTTGTACTTTTAGGGTTTGGGGTTTAAATGATGGGGATATTTAGTTCTAGGATTTATAAATTTTAAAATAACTGCTCTATTTGGGGCATATATAGTTTTAGCGTTTAGTGTTTTAAGACCCCAGACTGCGAAAATTCTTCGCGCTCAACACTATGGTCACTTGTGTATAAATACAGGATATTACTGCATAGATGATTTCACCAATGAAAAGAGGACTTTATTACAAAAATAACGGTACCTCGATCGTGCCCGTACGATGATTAGACCCGAGTCCATATGGGTATTCCTACTTTGGCTATACCATGGCTACAGCATGGATACAAAAAAGAATTTGGCTACAGTTTGTACATCTTTGATATGTTTTGGCTACGCTGTAGCTACGAATTAGAATTCAATTAAAAATTTGATATATCGTTGGCTATACTTTGTCCACAGAAGGCAATAACTGTGGCAACGAAACGTGCATTTTTGTAAATTCAGTAGCTTGTTTTGTGCACGTAGCTAAGTGAGCTTAGTTTGTGTACCTAGTTTTAGTGTGCTTTATTTGTGTCGCCAATACAAACGTGTGAGTTTGTAAGAAAGTCAGTAAAACGTGTCTTTAAGAGAGGATCATCAACAATGTCCGGCGGTAAGTGTTGTGTCCTGGAATGTGGCAACGTGCATGCGGTCGGCAAAATAACTTTTCATCGCGTGCGACCTGAATGGAGATGCCCATTGACTAGGCGAACTAACGCGTATTCAGTAGAGAAAATGTGTAGCGCTCATTTCACTCGGGACAGAATGGTAACTTTCAAAAATACAAAACAACCACGTGTCGGTTGTGTGCCAAGTCTACATCTACCTGATGCAATGCCAGTGTCTCCTACAGACCTTGATCAGGTAGGTATCGTTAAGAAGCCAAAGAAAGCGTCAGCGGCATCTGTAGGTTTGCCCGTCGATGTGCCCGTCTTCACCACAACCTTGCCTCAGGACGATACAAAGAAACTTACAACTTCATTACCATAGTCTGCACCAGAAAAGACTAATACAGGTATCAATATTTTAGACAGACAAGCGACACGTGGGCTAGGAAAGGTACAAAGTGGCATAAGTGAGATCAAAAAGATATTCAAAGTGAGTGCTTTGGCAGGAGGGAAAGTCTTGTCGGCTCGCAAGGGATATAGAGTGCTGTGTTGTAGTAGCTGGTTATATCGAGAACTGCCGTGATCGAGGTGGTTGGAATTTCATGTGTAGCGAGGCGGGTACAGAGCTAGTATTTACACGGATCGTCTACTTTCCAGGGAGTGCCGAGCCTATTTTTCAGACTGTTAAGATGGTATTCAATGGCGACTATACTGACGAAACTACTGTAAGTTCAACTTGACATATAGGACACCATTACCCTTGAAGGAGAAGATTGTTCACAACATTCATAATGCGATGTTCAATAGTTGTTATTCTGCAAGATCAGCCATTGGCATGCCCGTGCTCCAAGGGCTAAACTGGCAGAGGAAGCAGGTCTATGGTGTGGCTACTGCAGTCATCGAGTCCACAGCACAACCTGTCGCAGAGAAAGTCGCAGAATGGCAGAAAAATTCGATGAGGACAACGGCTACCCCTCCAGATATCAATGCGCATACTCTAACTCCAAGTTCAGCTAAAAGGTTGAAGCTCTAAGGTAAGGAGCAATACGTAGGTATATGTAAACATGTGATGTACCTGATTGATCTTTATTTATTGACACTTCATTAAACCCTAAAACCTTATGCAGAACACTTTGGCACTCGGATATATTTTCGAGAAATAAATATAACATATTCTCTGCTACTACACTCAGTCTCGGACCTCGGCTCTCGGCTAGTCAGTGGCCCGTATTCTATAAATAGAATAATCTGAGAAGAAGTCTCAAATTACTCTTACGTTTTCTCGGGCTGATTTACCTATGCTTATATTAATTTGAGAACAAGTCCCAAATTGCTCTCGGCTGACGACGTAAAACGTTATTAACGTATATAGAAATGCGTCTACTACTGTTTTCTCTCATACCCTTCTTCGTATCCTCGCAATAATAGATTAGTGCATTTCTGTTCTTCATTGAAATTATCCAGTTCATTATGTACTGCGCTACATAGGAAAAATGCGCTTCCAAGATAGATTTACCTGTAGTAGTAGTTAAATCATAGCTAAAATAAATCAGTCATGCACACACGCTTTTAAAGACACATGCATAAATCATACATAAATTTGTATAGTACCTTGTTGAGCCTCCAAGAATACTTATTTTGTGAAACGTAAGTCCACCTTCATATCTTTGAGCTTCTTATTGATTAGATCTTCACAACTATTAGGAAATTTATTATGGGTGCAAAAGCGTCAACATTGTCACTTTGCAACCTGATCTTCTCAGTATAAAATCATCTTTTGATATGAAATGCTATATGATTGCACACTATCAGCGTTTTGATTGGCGTCGTCCATCACCCTATCCAAGAAGCATGATTTCAACTCACCGTTCACTTCATCTCTATACATAATCGCAGCGCCAAGCAGGCTATGTCTACGTTTACCGTGTAGTAAACACATCAAAATACGATACTAAAACCTACTGAGTCTCCCTGAGGCTCAGTGCGGTGTATTTATTCTTATATTTGATTGTCTACGTGGTCTACAAATAATTCACCTCGTGTGAATTAATTGTAAACTAATTCTAACTCCACACTGATAGTGGTTTAAGGGGACTTTTACCACACTCCCCTCAAGCTCAAGCGTCACCAGTGATTGAAGAGCTTCAAAATAAATGACCTCTTAAACTATTGAAAATTAAACATATATAACTAGTAGTGTAAATTAAACAATATATGTATATATATATAAACTTGTGAAATCCTTCTGTTGAGTAAGTTCGTGCCTTGGATACTGGTCTTTTGAACCATCCCGGCTGTGCTGGTATATTTTCACCCCCCAAAAAGCTAGGGTATCCGCTGGTATGTTTTCACCCCCCCATAAGCTAGGGTATCCGCTGGAGTTATACTCGCCTATAAGCTCGAGTTGTGGAATCGTCGTTCGCCTCTATACCGTGGTGAAATCTCACGAGGAGAGACAAACTCCGATCCGGAAGTAGATGGTAGACATCTGGTATTCATCAACGTAACGTTGGAATTATTGTTGTTGTGCCGCTTTCTTCTTCTGCCGAGTTTGCTCGGCTTTGTGGTATGCCGCGATGTCATTCGGATCGTCAAAAGCTTCGGCTGACTCCCAAGTTGGATCACCATCCCGCCAGCGAACCAAGTATTCTGTATTCCCTGTGGAATCATTCTGTCTATGTCGAATGATGTAACGGAACGAGGAACTATCCTGCCACATATGATCTTCTAAAGGCTTTTCGGTGGCTCTATGGACTAGTCGCAATAGTTCCACTCAAACTGGTTTACCTTCGAAAGTATCTGGAAGTGAACCATCCTTGTGTGTCAGTTCATATCCTTGTCCCTGTCTGGCTTTGACAACGTATGGTCCAAACATTGGTCGCATTGCTTTGGTTGTGCGACCTTCGGACCGTACCATTACCACATCCCCTGGTTGAAAGGCGATAAAATCGTAAGCATGGAGGCGGTCAAACTGCCTGGATAGTGTGTCTGCGTATTTCTGCGTGACCTTGTAAAGCGTCGGCAAGATAGTGTCGTGCAAACGATCCAGCCGGTGTGCCCAAGCCTCATTGGTGACCGGCTGATTCCCCGGAAGGTCATCCGTGAAGTCAGCAAACGGAACATGACGGCGACCGAAGTAAGCACTGAATGGTGCTGTCTTGTGTCGCCGAGATATTCGGAGGTTCTGGCACAGCATAATAAGTGGTAGTCGGACATCCCATGCGGTAGGCAAAGATTCACATAGCTTGCGAACTCCTTCGTGTATGTCTCTGTGTCTTCTCTCCGCTGCTCCCAGAACCTGAGGACGATATGGTGGCGACTTTGCATGCATCACTCCAACTTCTTGAGTTATTAATATAACAATCTTGTTCGAAAACTCGCCTCCCTCGTCTGATTGAATTTTCCTGGGAAAACCATGTTCCCCAAACACCTCCATAAGTTTCGATGTCACCACTTCTGCTGACTTTGTGGCCGTTGCTCTCAATATCGAGTACCCCGTTGCTATATCCAAGACGTGCAATATATATCGATTTCCTGCTGCTGAAACTAGTGGCATTGGAATCATGTCGACTTGAATATGATCCCACGGATACTTTGCCGTTATATTAATCATCGGGTGAAATCCCTTTCGTAACACCCTCTGTCCTAGACATGTGCGACAGTTTCTCCTAACTGTTTGTGCAAGTTCCAGAGCGTTAGGCCACAAATGTCCGTTCTGCTGTAGTTGAGCAACTGTATCTTCTGCTCTATGATGCCCAATCTCATGCTGACACAAGGTGAGCTGTGTGCGACGGCTTATCTCTTCCTCATCTGGAGAATCCGTCATGGCTACTTCCGAGGTAGCGATCGATACTAGCCGAGACGTATCTAATGGGGTGACTTTCGATACTGAGGACGGTTCTGCATATCCCAATCGTGCTGAAAACGTCGCTGGAAGGCTGTAACCCTTGCGTGGGCCTACTCTGGCAATGACTGTGTGACCCCATGGTGCCTTGCCACTCGCATACTTTCCGTATTTGAGGAAGGAGTGGGCTGTCCTTGGAACTAATACTGGGTCTCTTTGTAGAAGCGACTTGAATAACTGGAACCAAGGCTCGTGGGGCGCCCACGGTAGACACACCGTAGCTGTGGCCCTCTCTGATCGTATCTTGCGCAACATTCTATGGATTAATCTCCATGGTGGGTTCATCCATCCGTCTATATCTTTCCAACAATGTGCAAACGCTCCACCCCTGTCATCGTCGGTGTAGTAGCGTGGCAAATGATGGTCCTGATGCGAAGCAAAGACATCGACATTATTCTCACCCATAATCCGTTGCGCTTGCTCAAAGTAGTCTGGAAAAAGTTGCCAACATTCTGCATATAGTACCTCCGGGTCCTCAGTCTCAACAGTTCCCTCATGAAGCCTAGACCACGCGTCTGGTAACACGTTCTTTATACCCGGGATGTGCGAGATAGTAAAATTGAAAGGCGCTATGATGTGATGCCATCGTTGTAGCATCGGATTCAGCTTTAGCTGTGTGTTCATATACACCAAAGCCTTGTGATCAGTCAACACTGAAAAGCGTTGACCTTCGAGATGATCCCGGAAGTGTGTGAGACCATATACCAAGGCCAATAATTCCTTCATGGGTGTTGCGTAATTGCGCTGTGCTGCGTTGAGGGTCTTGCTGAAGAACATTAGGTATTGCTTCTTCCCTTCTATGGTCTGGAACAATGCACCTCCAATACCGTAGTCGCTTGCATCCGTTTCGAGTTGTAAAGGTACTTCGTCGACGGGAAATTTCAACACTACTGCCTCAACTATGGCTTGCTTCATGGCATCCCAAGCTTGCTGGTGTCTCTGTTCCCACCTGTCTCCAATGATTTCCTTAGGCTTCAGTCTTACAAATTCCCGGAGTGGGGCAACTACCTCTGCAAAGTTTGGTAGGTGCTCGTGAAGAAAGTTGGCTAATCCCAAGGCCGATGCAATGTCTTTGTACTTCTTCGGGGTTGGCCAGTCAATGAGCTTGGCCTGCTTTTCATGGCAAATATCAATTCCGGCCTTCGATACTCGCTTCCCTAGGATCATGACTTCTTTGACTGCAAAATGACATTTTGAAGGGTTTAGCTTGAAACTGTGGTACGTCAGCCGCCGAATGACCTCTTTCACTACTCGTACGTGTTCCTCGTAGTCATCTGTTGCTATTACGATGTCGTCCAGGTAGTGGTGTGCCGGAAGTCCTTGCAATATCACACTCAGTGTACGCTGAAACTGCTGCGTCAGTGTGTGTAGTCCAAATGGCGCTGATGTAAAGGAATACTGGCTTTTGCCATGTGTGAAACTGAATAGATACTGAGAATCAGGGTGAATTGGGAGTCGATGGTACGCTGCGGTTAGATCCAATGTCGTGTAATATCTCTTCCCTTTGATGTTACCAATGATGTCGTTGATACGGGGAATAATGAACTGATCCGCCGGTATTAATGCATTCACCGCTCTGAGGTCCAAACACACTCGCACTTTCTTTTTGGTTCTCCAGATTGAGTATACTCTGGCACGGCGAGCAAGGGTAAGTTGACGGAAGTGGCTGTATCCCTTTGAACTATGACCAAATCTTGAATCCACTTCTGCACCTGTCTATCTACCCATGGTATCCATTTGTCTGCTACAAAGTTCCTTACTGCCTTCCGCATCCTTGCAGCTTGATCTGGTGTCACTGGCAATCTAACTTCGCCTCCTTCCAGTCTGCACCTGTCCTTTTCTCGAATACCGTCATTGTCCCTCAGTTCCTTGTCTAGTTCCAGGCGAACACCGGTTTCCTCGGTCAAATCTGGTGGTCGTCTCAACGGTATTGGTTCCAATAGTTTGTCTAGCTCCGTTGGATCTATGGGTGAGAATGGCGATTGAAGGCCTCCCACGTATAGCCCTAAGCCAGGCATAAGATCCTGGCCTACGATCGCGTCGATAGCCGGTGGTAGATTCATTAGCTCGAAAGACTGTTCTGTGAGCTCTAGACCATATCGTACTGGAGTTTGTACGGTTGAGCCTATTCGCCGTGTACGAAGACTACGATCAGCTAGGTATATATAGGATCCCTCCGGAGCCGACTTAATTTGCAATCCCCAATCGTGTGCGGATGTCGAATCAATGCAACTTCTGTTTGCCCCAGAATCCACTAACGCCCTGCATGTCTTACCGTTAATCAGGATGGATATGAATACTCGATTGTCCATTGAAAGTAATGGATCTTTGATCGATAGTATCACAGGTGTGCTAGACGGGAAAACTAAAGTTGCATCTACATCCGACACCCTTACGTCCTATTCCTGATCGCTGCCTATGGTTTCCCACGTTGCATCCTCTTCTAACTCACCCTGTTCGATTTCGTCTGGGTGTGCCAGTATGGAAGCAATGTGTGTGTCTGTAGGCGTGGTCTCCTCCTGCTCCGTTTGCTGGTCGTCCGAGTCTGTTAGAGCCGTAATGGTGTTGACCGCGGGCAAACTCTTATCGAAGGATACGCCTTGCTTAAATCCTCGGCCCGAGCTGGATGTGAATCCAACCCTTTTGTTCGACTGGTAGTGCTTGCAGGATGATATATGCCTGAAACTGGGTGGGGCACCCGCTCTGCACGCGTAACACGTGGTGGTCGTAGACGTGCTTGTGCGTTGTGTGCTGCCTCCTCCTGTATTCGTATTCAAATTACGATCTCGTTGTTGGGCTGGAAACTGTCTACGCCTATCCCCACATTCATCTGTGTCCGTACCCGTTGTCTGAGGATGGCATCGGTTTCTTGTATGTCTGGATTTAAAATGCGGAGAAGGTCTTCAGTCTCCAGGTGGTCCCAACCTATGTGGTGTTGTAGCGTGCGTTCATACGTCATATTACCTGTCAGGTCCTCGAGGGCCTGTATGAGGCAGTGTGATTAAGCAACCGCTTAGGAAAGTCCTTGCCCTTATCTGCTCGCTCCCAGGCTCTCTTGTGAACTTCCACAATCTTGTTCAAATGTTCCCTGGCTGACTCTACACCCTTGGTGCGGGGATTACCCTTCGCCAACTTCTTAAAGGTAGGGTCTACGGTGGCCTTGCTCTCATGTTGACAGATTTGGTCTATGACCTGTTCCGCCGGATATACCCTCAGCTCATTATGGTTGTCACGGAGATAGTCAATTGTGGCCTTTGCTGCCTTAAAATATATGAGTACCTTATAGAACCAACGTACCATCCACGACTCATCTAGTCCTGAGACATGGGCGTTCTTCAGTGCCTCTTCTAGCGCCCCTCGTGTGTCTCTATCGGCTGTGCTGCTTAATTGATAACGGTCTAAAGGCCAATCGGGCCATGTCCGTGGCTCCGGAGCTCTGTTCTTCCTGATAGCTTCCAATTGAGTATTCAACGCTCCTTTCAACGTATCGATCGTGGACGTTAGTAATGTACATCTTGGGACATCGTAGTTTCCTGTGCTCGACAAAGTTCATCCACAAAGAAGGATATCTTCCCTTCGAGGCGTTGACACATGGCTCGGCGATGCTCGTTCCACTGCGCTGGTGTCATGATCGGCTCTCTCGCCTGTTCGTCTTTGTGCGGTCGTTTTCTGCTGCCATGAACACTACCGTCGTCGACATCACTAGACTTGCGCTTACCGTCGTCGACGTCACTATACTTGCGCTTACCGTCGTCAACGTAACTAGCCTTGCGCATATCCTGTATCGATCGCGCGAAGTCTCGGTGCTGTCGGCTGAGTTCCCATCGTCTACGTAGTTGTTTTCGTTCGGCTTCCCTACGATAATCCCCATGTGGGTCGCTCAAATATTGCTCTAGCTGTCGGCCCCTGATTTCGTCAGAGTTTTGCTGACGAGTGCCCGTGGCCCACCCTGACATATTTCTATGCCGTTGGACTTGTCGCTCATCCCCGTTGCCTGCGAGGGAATCCTGACTTGCACTGGTAAAACTCCCCGATCGAGTTCGCTTTCGAGTGAAATCTCGTTCAGGTGCTCGGTGAAAAGGCTGCCATGAATACGGTCTATCACCCGCTGAATGAATGCCCGAAGTACCTCGGACATTGGCTACCCTGTGTCGCTCAGCTGCTGGTTCAGCAGACTTTGAACGACTAGTATGCCTAATCACAAATTGCACCTCACTGTCTTCTGGATCTGCTCTCCCTCTTGCCGATAAGCGAGACCCGTGCCCCAACTGATGTCGCCTGCTTGCTGCCTGGCCCACGTCTTGGTCTGTCTGTTCATGTCGCGGTTGTTCATCTCTTCGACGCGATGCTACTGTCTGGCGCGAAGAAGCTGTGCCTCCTTGGTGGGTCTGCTCGAAATCTGACAAAGATCTCTGGGTTGCTTTGCCGTCGCGACGAGTGCGTCGAGGGCTACGGGGTGTTGGACGCATAGGCATCTTGATGTTAAGACTTCGATGTATGGCTTGTGTTGTTGATGAATAGTTGGTCCAGAATGAAGGAGTGTCGGCTATTATATAATAGTTGACTTCAGCCATTTGTGTTACACACTTTCTTCCGCCGTTCTCCTCTCGTGATACCAAAATAGCTAATTATCATTGAATCATGTTGATGTCTACAAGGTCTGCTTGCGGGTCGCCGAAAACTCGTTGCGCTCGAATACACCTTGCTCCTTGATGATTGCTAATCATTTTGTTTGGGTTGGTTTTGTTAATGAGTACTCGTTTTGCTCTCCTTTGCTCTGTCTATAGGAGTAATTAAGAGTTGCTGATAGACTCGAAGCGTGTTCAATGATCAACCGCCTGTCGTGTTCTAGCGTTCTGAATGCTCCTTTAATCCAACCTTCGGACCACTGTACTCCAACATCAATCAAATCCGAGGCCTGCAGCCAGGAAGTTCAGGTCAAGGTTCCCAAGAATAACCTTGAAGCCCAAGGTAGATACATCGGTTATGAAGTTGGAAAACCAAAAACAAATTCCTTATTCAAACCAACTTGAGTGTACTTGCACGATGCCTGATAAGTGCCGTCTACTTTTGCATGTACTATTTCTTCTGTACTTTGCAAGAGTCCGCTGCATCTTGACGATTCGCCTTATACGTCGGTGATAACGTTCTCCTTAGTTTTCACCAACAATCATACAACCGTACCAGGCTATGTTGGTCCTACGGCTGATTCACTTACGTTGACTTCCTTTCTCTCTAGAATGGAAATTTTAGTATATATATATATATGTATATATATATACGAAAATGTATTCTGTCTTGTAACATCGGTAAATATGTCTTCTAGTTGTGTGTTGGTCGTGGGTTCGATACCCCGTGATATATTTTTTTTTTCCTATATGCTTTCGTGACCATCGAAGTTCGCGCATGCAACGATGGCGAACATTCGACTCCGAGATATTTTCGAAAAAATCGATCTTCTAACCATGCCAGTCTTTTCGTCTAGCCAATTGATTACCAAAACTTGCTCCGTAGTTGATATTTGTTGAAAATACGAGTTGAAATCGCATTTTTTTCTGTCTCAGTTTCTCCCAAACTGTGCCTAGCTCCTCTTCTGCATTGCTACCTGTCTCACGCGCTTAATTCACGTTTCCATTCTACGTCGCCTGACACTGTCGATTCTACATTGCTACCTGCTTTTCTTGATCACCTCTATCTGCCCTTTGTCGTCTCTGTACTCGCCCACACCTATGAAAATCTGCCATATCGACCTTCTCTACGCCAAATTACGTTCTTCTATATACCCCTAACTGCGATACTGCATCATGTTCGTGTTGTGTGGATTGACTAGGCCAGTCAAAACATTGTTCAAACGTCCTATGACTGCTAATTAGTCAGAGGGAGGCCTTGATTGTCAACGACGGCCTGAAAAGTCGCATTGGAATTGAACTGTGCTCGGAAGACTTTGCTCCTGTCGTAGTTTGCAAGCTCCTTTCGGCTATCCGGTTCTGAGGAGATCAACTCTCCTGTGCTCGGAAGACTTTGCTCCTGTCGTACTTTACAAGCTCCTTTCAGCTACCCGGTTCTGAGGGAGATCAACTCCTGTAATTCGTCAATAAAATGAACTTCTCCGTCCACTATTATCCTCGAGATAAAATCGAATAATACACCTAAAGTAACTAGTCGTAAAATGTAGTAAACACATCAAAATACGATACTAAAACCTACTGAGTCTCCCCTGAGGCTCAGTGCGGTGTATTTATTCTTATATTTGATTGTCTACGTGGTCTACAAATAATTCACCTCGTGTGAATTAATTGTAAACTAATTCTAACTCCACACTGATAGTGGTTTAAGGGGACTTTTACCACAACCGTAGTACTTTTAAGTAAACAACACTGAGATAAAAAAACAGTATCAGTTCTACATTTTCTTTCATCCTCTGAATGTGTTCATTTTGCCATTTCCTCCTGGCCATATGATTCTGGAAGCGAAAAATCTCTTTGTCGATGATGTCAAAACGGATGTAATGCCCAATAGATTTCGTAACTCAACGTTTACCCTGCATTCGTTCTCACTATTCTCATTCAGATCTGGAAGCGTTGATCCGTCTGTGAATCCGTCGAGGTAGCTCCGAAATTCAGAAACGAGGGCGGGATCACTAAGGCCTGGATGAAGAGTGGCATTTGTTGGTCCCGTGCCAGTAGTTGCTGAGATTTGGCATCCTGGAGTAGCCGACGTGCTTTCGTCGCCAAGGTCTTACGTACATGTGTTTTGATTTTTGGCGGAACTATCAGAATGAAAATCCTGGCCTACCTGTCGCTGAAAATCCTCTACAACCTGGACTGTACTACTAGCCAGGACCCACATATCTGACCCAGAAGCAGCCGATGGACTGAGAGTACAACTTCACCGGTTTGGAGTACACAGGTAGGATCCTCAACAAGTTGGGGTTTAAGTCGAAGCGATGAAAGCCAAGTTTCTCGTGGTCCAAATTGATAAGTGCGCCTCGGAATTCATCAATGGGGTGATGGTCGACCTCAAACTAATGGAAGGAGCGAAGCCAGTCTACCGAGTCTACGGGAGGAAGGATCTTTTCAAGCAAGGTGTCGGCTGATCAACAAGCTTCATACGGTCGGACACATGGAGCCGGGTGGCCTTATCCGTTTATGAGTTGCATCAAGTCTGTTGGCAAGGAAGGACGCTCAGGTGACCCCGACGATGGACAGTCAGTTTTGGTTCACAGCGTACTGGTCGGCAACAAGCGCGCAGTTGTTCAAACTGCCAGTGACGCTTCCACCGAAGAGGATATACTCAACACCGAAAAAAGGGGCGATTATTATATATTGCGTCGACTTGGCGGCGTCCTCTACTGTAAGCTGCTGATGGCACCGAGCTGTCGCCATCTATTGACCTACTTCACGGACGACGGCC
>LUCW03000186.1:0-23642 GCA_001586965.3 Sphaeroforma sirkka
GTTGCTTTACTGTCGCCCTGTGATCAAAAGTCTTGTATACTTAAAGATATGAACCTGATTCACAGTTGGTGAGCCGCTGGCATGACATTATTGCCAAGTTCGCTTTTAATATAACACACATTCCAGGAATACATAACCATCTTCCTGACATGCTCTCTCGACTTGTGCCCGACTACCAGAAAACAGTCAAGAGTTATTAGCAACCGATTGGATGCTAAATAAGAAATGGTTTAACCTCGCTCAATCACGATGGGGTCCATTTACTGTTGATATGTTCGCCGCAGAACATAACAAACAGGTTTTCTGAATATAGGTCGTTGACTCATCCTAAAGGTGATGCATTTCAGCTTGACTTATCAAAGCATAATGCGTGGGCTAACCCACCTTGTCAACTTATCGCACAGTTGTTAAATTATGTTAATATTACTAAATCTACCATTACGCTGTGTTGTCCCTTACGTAACTCCGACCCATGGATACGTGATTTAATTAATATGATTCAAGACGAACCTATTTATGTCGACCGTGAAACCGACACGTTCTTGTATCAGGGATCCTATTCTATTAAGAAGACGCCTTGGAAACACACCATTGTTTGTCGCATCGGTCCTGCAGGTACCACTAAGTGGAAACCCTCAGCCGAATTCTTAGCTAAACTAGAGAGTCTAAAGAGTTTGAACAAAGCTCAAGACTCATTACAACACATGCACCCAACAAGATTGCAGTCAGAGGTAATGCCGATTGAGAACGGCATTAGATCGTAAAAACATGGAACTAGCTAAGGCCATGGATCAAAGACTCAAAACTCTAAAGAGAACCTGAAGCTCGCACTCAACTACTTAAAGCGCTGCTTAAGAACAGCCAGGAGTTGCAGAAACAACTGAAGAAGATACTTCAACAATCCAATGTTGTCAATTATGTATCTCAGGACTCTACCCCCTCCTGATACTGAGGTTGCCCTTTCCAACAGGACTATGGTTCATCCAGCCAGCGTTACGCAGAATCTGACTGACTTAGAGGGGCTCGAAAGTAGAGTTAAAATTATACATAATTTAACGCATCGAGCATATGAGCATACTTATAAAATGGCTATTCGTGCAGGGGCTTGATCACCCGGCGCTGAAAGAAACCATACGTGAAGTATACCGACGCTGTACTGATTGTGAAAAGAACCAGATCAAGCGATACGGTTGGGCACCCCTAAAAAAGTGTGACAGAAGACCAACCGATGCGCCGAGTCATAGTCGATTTGGTTAAACTCCGCGATCAAGCATACTGGCGATGTATATATCTGTCATTTCTTATGTGGCTTCGGGCTATAACTTGCTTTATGCAATACCGAACAAACGTCCACAAACAGTGGCAGAATTATGCTATCACGTCTTTAATGACTTCGGTTTCCCCGAGTACTATGTTCTGATAACGGTAGTGAGTTTTGTACCGACGTAATGGAGGCACTTATACTCGTATCAGGCATGACCCATAGGCGTGGTGTTCGCTTACAAACCTCAAACGCAGGGGTGCAAATGAGACACGTCATAGAGAACTTAGAAACTCTTGCGTACCGCACTAGACGACGTTGAGGATATGTGGCCTTATCATTTGAAATGGGTTCAGACTCAAATGAATAACTGCATGAATCCTCAAACTGGAACACTCCGTTTCACTATTTCTTTGGCCGCTATAGTGAATTACAAGCAACGTTTGATAAAACTGCGCCGAAACACCTTACCCCGTGGCTACAAAGATCGAGCATATGCAGAACGTTGTTTACCCCTGTTTACTCGAGCACAGAGATCGCGTCCTACTTAAAGCGTATGACCGATGGAATAACACTAAGAACATTGTTCAGTTCAAAGTCGGCGATTACGTTAACATTATAAATCGAAACGCCAGCGTTACCGAACTCTCTTCTAAGACGATAGGACCTTTTGTTATTTCCTACCATGATGAGAAGAGTGATACTTACGAAGTGAATAACATTGATGGTACTAGCGCAACCAATCTAGGCACTCACCGTATCCCTACCTCGAACTCTCATTCGCTCGCTCATTTGATTCTGATGTACCAGTTATGGAGTCACAAGTCAAAGATATAATTGACAAAACATCCGAAGACGGTTACACTTACTACAAGACCCGTTTCATGGATGGGACAGTAGCTTGGCTAACCTCCGATGCATTTCGTGAATCTCGCGACTTTCTTCGTATCTTTAATAAAATGGAATAAGCGTTTACATAAGAACACACGAGATAAACGAAAGGGTTTCCTCAGGTTTTTTTTATTTGTATTTTAAATAATTTGAGTTACAAGCTCTTTTCCAATATTTCCAAAGTGTTCTAAATTCACTTTGTTGATGGCTCCAATAGCCTAAGTATTTGGTATGACTCATCTACTTGGACCTATTTGAGACATTAGTAGATGTAAGGATATTATAAACTAAATTTTATAATCTCGAACTACTACTATATAGATTTTTAGTCCTCCCGCCAATCTCAAAATCCAATAAGTCTTTTTTCTTTTTTTTTAACTTTTTCTTACTTCAGATGGAACTTTATTTATATCAGCTAAATGTATTAACGTGACTTACGTTATTATGTCTATTTACAAATTAGGCAAGTGGTCATGAACACTTAGTACTTCTAGTGAAAATTATTCAATAAAGAACAGCTAAGAGGTACGCCCTGTGTGATCGAGGATATTTGGGCTCTTAACAGAGGCAGTCCCGATCATTCTTACACAAACTACCACTGCTAAATCCTAACTGACTAAATTGTATTTTTAGTTTAATATAGTTTGAAACCTAAGATAATTTCCATCGAAGTTTACATCGTAAGATGTTTCTTACGTTTCATTTGACGTTAATCAGTTTGCTATTGTGCGTTCATAAATCAGGTTTATCATTTGACACTGGATCAGTGCTTTTGGTTTTTTTCTGATACGGTATAAGTGCCTCTCAGCTGTAGCACTGTGCACACCCGTTATCAGGAGAACTGTATTAAGAAATTATACTCCGGTCAAGTTTTTCTATCCCTCAAGATGTTTGAGAATGCCTTCACTTTTAACGGGTGTACTCTGCATACAAATAACCATAGTACGCGCTCCTTTATCTCCAGGATATACACATACTTGTATTTTTTAGCAACTAGTCATAAACTTTAGTCATGGGCTTGCTGATGGCTCCAACGTAAAAATAGAATAATTTGGTAGCTCAGTTCTACATTGGACTAATTTGATGCCTATTAGCAGATGTAGGATAGGGACGTTCTCCTTGCTTGTTATAATCTCTGAGGCGCACGGTAAACTATACTTTATAGATTTTGTTTTTTTTGATACGTACTCTGCGAAAATCATTAAAACTCCAGCTTTCTCGTTTAACTTTTCTTAGATGGCTTGTGTTTATTTCTGTCAATGTATGCTCTCGACTTGCGATGATTATGTCTATTTCTACAAGTGCTCATGATCATACGGCTTCAGTAGTGCAGTTTGGATCAATAAGAACGGCTAGAGGTACGCCCGAGCAGTCGAGGATATTTTTCTCTAACAAGTGCGGTCCGATCATGGACTACGTTTAATACCACTGCACAAGCTTTACTGATAGAATTGTATTTTTTAGTATTATATATAGTAATGGAACCTAGCATTTCCGTCTTATAGTATTAACGCAAGAGCTACTTAAGTACTCCATGACGTGTCTCATTCTGTTACCCATGGTAAGACACTGGTGAGGTTTGTAAGGAAGCTATTGGGGAATGGATACATGCCTGAGTACAGTATCTGTGCCTCCATTACGTCGTAACAAAACTTGGTATTTATCAAGAACATGAAATACGGATCCGGCCAGTCTAAAATCTCAAAACACACTGCTCTTTAATACACACTGGTAATTTATTCCGTGTACATTATGTATGAATGATACAAGCTCTCTTTCCAAGGATGATACAAGTGTTCTAAATTCATTTGATTGAACCAATATAACTGAGGTATTCAATGACTCGATCTCTTACATCCTGAGACGTGTTATACACCAATGTGGCTATGTGACTCTCATTGAAGGTTTATGTTACTATGAACTACGAACTATAGATTTTGGTCACTGACCATATCACCGATCAATAAGTCTAATGCATTTTTTTTTCTTTGCTTCAGGTGGCAACTTATTAAAATTTTTATCAGCTAATGTATTTACAGGCCGTTATGTCTAAATTCACTTTGATAGTTCAGAGTGGTCATGACTATGTTGGTATAAACATCCTACTAGTATTCTATTTGAGAACAGCTAGAGGTACGCCCTGTGATCGAGATATTATAGGCTCTTAATCCCGCGATCAAGCATACTGGCGTGTATATATCTGTCATTTCTTATGTGGCTTCGGGCTATAACTTGCTTTATGCAATACCGAACAAACGTCCACAAACAGTGGCAAATTATGCTATCACGTCTTTAATGACTTCGGTTTCCCCGAGTACTGTTCTGATAACGGTAGTGAGTTTTGTACCGACGTAATGGAGGCACTTATACTCTGTGAGCGCTTGCAGTATAGGCGTAAGTGTTCGCCACAGAGCCTCAAACGCAGGAGGTGCAAATGAGACGTCATAGAGAACTTAAGAAACTCTTGCGTACCGCACTAGACGACGTTGAGGATATGTGGCCTTATCATTTGCAAGTGGGTTCAGACTCAAGAATGAATAACTCTTTAATCCTCAGACTGGAACAAATCCGTTTCCTCTATCTACTTTGAGGCCGTATAGTGAATTAAAGCAACGTTTGATAAAACTGCGCCCGAGAAACACGCTACCCCGTGGCTACAGATCGACATATACAGAACGTTGTTTACCCCTGTTTACTCGAGCACAAGAATCGCGTCCCTGCTTAAAGCGTATGACCAGTGGAATAACACTGAACATTGTTCAGTTCAAGGAAGTCAGCGATTACGTTAACATTATAAATCAAACGCCAGCGTTACCGAACTCTCTTCTAAGACGATAGGACCTTTTTGTTATTTCCATGATGGGAAAGTGATACTTACGATGAACGCATTGATGGTACTAGCGCAAGCCAATCTAGGCACTCACCATCCCTACCTCCGGGCTCTCATTCCGGCTCGCTCATTTGATTCTGATATACCAGTTGTAGGTCCTGAGTCAAGAGATATAATTGTCTAAAACATCCGAAGACAGGTTACACTTACTACAAATTTACGTTTTCATGGATGGGACAGTGGCAGCTGGCCTCCGATGCATTTCATTGAAGCTCGCGACTTTCTTTGTATCTTTAATAAGAAATGGAATAAGCGTTTACATACAGAACACACGAGATAAACGAAAGGTTTCTCAGGTGACTACAAACCTGACGGATCTGAAGAGTTCCCTATTTGCCACCTACTTCCTGCATTATTCGGCTTTCTGATCACCTTACCAACGGGTGCGGAAAGGTGTTCAGGCTTACTTACTAATGAAGAACAGCCTTTAGTATTACAAATAATAAACGTAAAGGCGCCTACATCAGAGTAGTTACTGGACAAATACTAAACGACATAAAATTACAACATGAGTCTTGAACTCAATCACATATAGGCACATGCCTCGATAAGTCATGGCCGAAACCGTACTTTGGTTTCGCTTTACCAACTAGATCGTATCTTAACGTACGTTCGTAGTTCTAAAAAAAGCTACTGGGGGCTATGTAGAAATACGGCCTCCGGTCAGTCTAAAATATCAAGATCAATTGAGATAATACATTGGTTTTTTATTTGTATTTTAAATAATTTAGTACAAGCTCTTTTTCCAATATTTCCAAAGTGTTCTAAATTCACTTTGATGGCTCCAATAGCCTGAGTATTTTGGTATGACTCATCTACTTGGACCTATTTGAGACATTAGTAGATGTAGGATATTATAAACTAAATTTTATAATCTCGAACTACTACTTATAGATTTTGGTCCTCCCGCCAATCTCCAAAATCCAATAAGTCTTTTTTTCTTTTTTTAACTTTTCTTCAGATGGAACTTTATTTATATCAGCTAATGTATTAACGTGACTTACGTTATTATGTCTATTTACAAATTAGGCAAGTGGTCATGAACACTTAGTACTTCTAGTGAAAATTAGTATTTCTACACTACCAAGATGCGTCGAATCAGTTGTTGGATGCAGGCAAAGTGGCTGGTAGTGAACTTGTGGCTACCGGGGCAGACACGGCAGCGACAGCCGTCGGTGCGGGAGTCGAGCAATGTGAATATGTACGTATTCGTTACAATCATAGCACAGAGTCGGATTGGTGTAGACTCGAAGCAGCGATTGAACCTGTCGTGTCTGTCTGTGTCTCGGTTTGAGGTTGGCCTGTGTAGTACAAGCCGTCAGACTGCAACTAAATGATGACAGATTCCCATTGAATATTTAATATCATAGATTAATTATAGCAATGATTTGCCTATATTTAATGGATAATAGTGTACACAGTATGTGAAATCACATGTGCAAACTTCGATGGATATTTCTATGTTTTAAACTATGTTATATAAACTAAGATACAATATATGTCAGTTAGGATTTAGCAGTGGTAGCTTATGTAAGAATGATCGGGACTGCCTCTTGGTAAGAGCCTTAATATCCTCGATCATACATGACGTACCTCTAGCTGTTCTTTATTAAATAATTTTCACTAAAAGTACTAAGTGTTCATGACCACATGCCTACTTTGTAGATAGACATAAGGACTTAAATCAAGTTAATACATTAGCTAATATAAATAAAGTTCCATCTGAAGAAAAAGACATGATTTTGGAGATTGGCGGGAAGACCGAAACCTGTAAGTAGTAGTTCAGAGATTATAAAATTTAGTTTATAATATCCTACATCTACTACCGTCTCAAATAGGTCCAAGTAAATGAGTCATACCATATATTCAGGCTATTGGAGCCATCAAAGTGAATTTGGACACTTTGGAAATATTGGAAAAAGAACTTGTATTATATTATTTTAAATACTAATAAAAACCAATATGTTATCTCATTTGATCTTGATATTTTAGACTGACCGGAGGCCGTATTCCTACATAGCCCCCAGTAGCTTTTAGGACTATGAATGAACGTAAAGATACGATCTAGTTTGTAAAGTGAAACCCAAAGTAAAACGGTTTCGGTCATGGCTTATCGAGTAAGTATGTGCCTATATGTACGAGTTCAAAACTCGTGCTGTACTCTTATGTCGTTTATTATTTGGTCCAGTAACCATTTCCGATGTAGGCACCTTACGTTTGTTACTTGATAAGGTAACAGTAGAAGTTTGTTCTTCATTAGTAAGTTCGAAAGATATTTTGCTCTTTTGGTAAGCAGATAAGAAAGTTTAGTCACATAGGAAGTAGGTGGCAAATAGAGAATTTCATATCATTCCGGGTTTGTAGTCACCTGAGTAAACCCTTTCCGTTGATCTCGTGTGTTCTTATGCAAACGCTTATTCCATTTCTTATTAAAAATACGAAGAAAGACGCGAGATTCACAAAACGCATCGGAGGTTAGCCAAGCTACTGTTCCATCCCTAAAACGGGTCTTGTAGTAAGTGCAACCGTCTTCGGATGTTTTGTCAATTATATCTTTGACTTGTGACTCCATAACTGGGACATCAGAATCAAATGAGCGAGTGAATGAGAGTTCGTAGGTAGGGATACGGTGAGTGCCTATATTAGTTGCGCTAGTACCTTCTATGTTATTCACCTCGCAAGTATCACTCTTCTCACTATGGTAGAAAATAACAAAAAGTCCGATTGCCTTGGAAGAGAGTTCGGCAACGTTGGCATTGCGATTTATAGCGTTAACATAATCGCCAACTTTGAACTGAACAATGTTCTTAGTGTTATTCCATCGGTCATACGCTTTAAGTAGGACACGATTTTTGTGCTCGAGCAAATAGGGGTAAACAACGTTCTGCATATGCTCGATCTTTTGTAGCCATGGAGTAACGTGTTTCTCGGGTGCAGTTATGTCAAACGTTGCTTGTAATTCACTATAGCGGCCAAAGAAATAGTGAAACGGGAGTGTTTCAGTTTGAGGATTCATGCAGTTATTCATTTGGGTCCGAACCCATTTCAAATGATAGGGCCACATATCCTCAACGTGTAAACTTCGATGGAAATTACTAGGTTTCAAACTATATTAAACTAAAATACAATTTAGTCAGTTAGGATTTAGCAGTGGTAGCTTTGTGTAAGAATGATCGGGACTGCCTCTTGTTAAGAGCCTAAATATCCTCGATCACACAGGGCGTACCTCTAGCTGTTCTTTATTGAATAATTTTCACTAGAAGTACTAAATGTTCATGACCACTTGCCTAATTTGTAAATAGACATAATAACGTAAGTCACGTTAATACATTAGCTGATATAAATAAAGTTCCATCTGAAGAAAAGATACTCTATGTCGTTTAGTATTTGGTCCAGTAACCATTTCCGATGTAGGCGCCTTACGTTTATTATTTGGTAAGGTAATAGCCAAAGGCTGTTCTTCATTAGTAAGTAAGTTTGAACAATTTTCTGTACTGTTGGTCAGCAGATCAGAAAGTTTAGTCACGTAGGAAGTAGGTGGCAAATAGGGAATTTCAGATCCGTCAGGGTTTGTAGTCACCTGAGGAAACCCTTTTCGTTTATCTCATGTGTTCTTATGTAAACGCTTATTCCATTTCTTATTAAAGATACGAAGAAAGTCGCGAGATTCACGAAATGCATCGGAGGTTAGCCAAGCTACTGTCCCATCCATGAAACGGGTCTTGTAGTAAGTGTAACCGTCTTCGGATGTTTTGTCAATTATATCTTTGACTTGTGACTCCATAACTGGTACATCAGAATCAAGTGAGCGAGCGAATGAGAGTTCGGAGGTAGGGATACGGTGAGTGCCTAGATTGGTTGCGCTAGTACCATCAATGTTATTCACTTCGTAAGTATCACTCTTCTCATCATGGTAGGAAATAACAAAAAGGTCCTATCGTCTTAGAAGAGAGTTCGGTAACGTTGGCGTTTCGATTTAAAATGTTAACGTAATCGCCGACTTTGAACTGAACAATGTTCTTAGTGTTGTTCCATCGGTCATACGCTTTAAGTAGGACGCGATTCTTGTGCTCGAGTAAACAGGGGTAAACAACGTTCTGCATATGCTCGATCTTTTGTAGCCACGGGGTAGCGTGTTTCTCGGGCGCAGTTTTATCAAACGTTGCTTGTAATTCACTATAGCGGCCAAAGAAATAGTGAAACGGGAGTGTTCCAGTTTGAGGATTCATGCAGTTATTCATTTGAGTCTGAACCCATTTCAAATGATAAGGCCACATATCCTCAACGTCGTCTAGTGCGGTACGCAATAGTTTCTTAAGTTCTCTATGACGTGTCTCATTTGCACCCTGCGTTTGAGGTTTGTAAGGAACACCACGCCTATGGGTCATGCCTGATACGAGTATAAGTGCCTCCATTACGTCGGTACAAAACTCACTACCGTTATCAGAACATAGTACTCGGGGAAACCGAAGTCATTAAAGACGTGATAGCATAATTCTGCCACTGTTTGTGGACGTTTGTTCGGTATTGCATAAAGCAAGTTATAGCCCGAAGCCACACATAAGGAATGACAGATATATACATCGCCAGTATGCTTGGATCGCGGGAGTTTAACCAAATCGACTATGACTCGGCGCATCGGTTGGTCTTATGTCACACTTTTTAGGGGTGCCCAACCGTATCGCTTGATCTGGTTCTTTTCACAATCAGTACAGCGTCGGTATACTTCACGTATGGTTTCTTTCAGCGCCGGGTGATCAAGCCCTGCACGAATAGCCATTTTATAAGTATGCTCATATGCTCGATGCGTTAAATTATGTATAATTTTAACTCTACTTTCGAGCTCCTCTAAGTCAGTCAGATTCTGCGTAACGCTGGCTGGATGAACCATAGTCCTGTTGGAAAGGGCAACCTCAGTATCAGGAGGGGTAGAGTCCTGAGATACATAATTGACAACATTGGATTGTTGAAGTATCTTCTTCAGTTGTTTCGCAACTCCTGGCTGTTCTTTAAGCAGCGCTTTAAGTAGTTGAGTGCGAGCTTCAGGTTCTCTTAGAGTTTTGAGTCTTTGATCCATGGCCTTAGCTAGTTCCATGTTTTTACGATCTAATGCCGTTTCAATCGGCATTACCTCGACTGCAATTTTGTTGGGTGCATGTGTTGTACGAGTCTTGAGCTTTTGTTCAAACTCTTTTAGACTCCTCTAGTTTAGCTAAGAATTCGGTTGAGGGTTTCCACTTAGTGGTACCTGCAGGACCGATGCGACAAACAATGGTGTGTTTCCAAGGCGTCTTCTTAATAGAATAGGATCCCTGATACAAGAACGTGTCGGTTTCACGGTCGACATAAATAGGTTCGTCTTGAATCATATTAATTAAATCACATATCCATGGGTCGGAGTTACGTAAGGGACAACACAGCGTAATGGTAGATTTAGTAATATTAACATAATTTAACAACTGTGCGATAAGTTGACAAGGTGGGTTAGCCCACGCATTATGCTTTGATAAGTCAAGCTGAAATGCATCACCTTTAGGATGAGTCAACGACCTATATTCAGAAACCTGTTTGTTATGTTCTGCGGCGAACATATCAACAGTAAATGGACCCCATCGTGATTGAGCGAGGTTAAACCATTTCTCATTTAGCATCCAATCGGTTGCTAATAACTCCTTGACTGTTTTCTGGTAGTCAGGCACAAGTCGAGAGAGCATGTCAGGAAGATGGTTATGTATTCCTGGTATGTGTGTTATATTGAAAGCGAACTTGGCAATAATGTCATGTCAGCGGCTCACCAACTGTGAATCAGGGTTCATATCTTTTAAGTATGTTAAAGACTTTTGATCACAGGCGACAGTAAAGTAACTTCCATAAAGGTAGTCTTTAAACTGTCTTAGCGCAGTAACTATAGCAAGGAGCTCTTGTTTAACGGTAGGGTAATTCCGTTGACTCTTATTATATCTCTTGCTAAAGAATTGTATGTAGCGCGGTTTACCATTTATCGTTTGGTAAAGCACTCCACCTACCGCTCGATCTGAAGCGTCGGTTGCTACTTGGAATGGGACACCATCCACAGGGTACTGCATGATGGGTGCGTCCATTACTTTACTTTTGACTAGTTTAAATGCATCATCACATTCTTTAGTCCAAAGCTTTCCCAAAGGTCCTTTGTGCAGCCGTAGGTGACTGAAAGGCTTTAAGTAATGAGAAAGATGCGGTACCGAATCCGAGAAGAAGTTAACAAACCCACACACAGAGTTCACATCTCTTCCAGTAATTGGTGTTGATAAATCCAACAGAAACTGTTTCTTGCCAGGATCAATTTCTACCCCTGCTGCAGATACTTTGTAGCCAAGTAAGTGTATAGTATCTTTAGCAAAAGAACACTTGTCTTCGTTAATCTTAAGTTTAGCATGATTAAGTCGCTTTAAGACTTCTTTAACGAGTTTAGCATGTTCATGTGCTGTCTTTGTAAAGATAACTATATCATCTAAATAGACTGATACGTTATACGACAGGTCCGCAAATAGTTCCATCATAACTTGTTGGAAGAAAGAAGGTAACATGTGTAAGCCTTCAGGTGCACCTTTAAACTGGTACTTCTTACCTTGCCAAGTAAAGGAAAAGTATTTTCTATGAGGCTGATATATTTGTAGTTGATGGAATGCAGCTTTTAAGTCTATCTTGAAAAGATAGTCGCACCTCCATTTTGCGTAGTATCTCGCTTATCTCAGGTAAGGAAAACTATGTTGCGGAATTAGTTTGTTGATTGGCGACAGGTCTAGTACTACTCTTGTTTTACTAAACGTTCCATCAGATTTATATTGATCGACCGCTAAGAGAGCTAAGTTAACTGGGGTTGCATCATAATTGATTTCAATTAGACCCTGTTTTAACCAATCTTCGATTTGGGCTTTGACAACGTCTTTGTGTCTCCAACTCACGTAGTTATGTGAAGGACACTTTAACTTAGAGAAGTCGACGTTTGTTAAGTCAAGTCTAACGTACCCATTAGAGAACTTAAACATATACCAGTCAGTTATTGCAATCTTCCTGTTTTGTATAATTAAGTCCATAATTATATCGGTGAAGTGCGGAATCATATCCTTTGCTTCACCTTCCGGAGGTTTAGGTATCTTTAACATATTATCATCTGACTGATCTTTATTCGGGTCTAGCCCATTAGGCAGACCAGTGAGTGTTATACCTAAACTGAGAAGATCAGTCATACCTATAATTAAATCGTATTTCTGAGACATGTCAGTAACGATTAGGTGAGTCTTCACTTCTCTTCTATCTGACAGCATTATGTGTGCATAGTCAATGGCTTGTTCGCAAGTAGTAACTTTGCCATTTCCCAAGATTAAATCAGTTGTTTCGTTATGGACAGCCATATCTGTAGCGTAGGCTACTCGGCGTGAGATAGCAGAGACTTCAGCCCCTGGATCAAATAGTGCCATAACTTTTTCTCCATTTACGAAAACTGTTTGAAAGATACGTTCATCTCCTTTGGTATAGATTTTATTGAACATTTTCTCATAATCTTGCTCTAGTGCGCACATATGGTACTGTCAGTGCTTAACTTGGACGTCCGGTAAGTCCTTGCAATCCTCTTTGTGCCAACCGTTAGTACCCTTGCAAGTAGTACACTCTTTCATATAGTGTCCAAAAATCTGGCTTGCCTGGTGCACACTTAACAGGGTCGTGTCTACCATTCCACTTGCCATTACGTTTTGTGAGGTTGTAACCACACTTCTTGCAAGGCGCTCTCACCTTCTTATCACCTTTCGGTTCGGTAGAAGTAGAGCCAGTACCCCCCCTCCAGTAGTAGTGCGAGGTTTCTTAGTACTACGCGCAGTATTAGTCTCTACTGCGTTTCGCTTAGTGGGCTGGGTGTAGCTCGTGGTACTAAGTACTCTAGTAGAGGAATTGGTATGCTTGTGTACTATCTTCTCAAAGACAGACCAAGGCATAGATCGCAAATCACCATAGGCGATGATGTCATCATTGACTTTCTTAAAGAGGTTAGCTCCCAGAGTCTCCATCATCTGACAAATTAATAAATATTCGCCAGTATAGGTGCGACCACCCATCCGAGTATTCATATGTGTCATATGAGCTAGAGCACCTCGAATAGTGGTATCGTTTGCAAAGAACTTGCGAGACTCTAGAAGTTCACGGTCACGTGCATCTTCAAAAAAAGGTGTTAAGTATATTATCACGCAACTGGTGCCAGGGTAGGGCTTTCCAGTTGGGCTCATGAGCCTTCAAGATAGTTCGCCATTCACCTGGCTCACAGAAATGAATAAAGGCATTCATCATCTGCTTATCCTTAAGGCTGGCAGACTCCTTTAGTTGGTCGAAGGCCTTCAGTGTCTCCACTGTACTCTCATTAGTAGAGAAATCGACCTCAGCCTGCGCGTTACCTAGCTGCTTTATGAAGCTTGGTTCTAAGTGTTCACGAGGCTCATGCTCAGTGCTACGGGCTGCTAGTGCCAAGATGGTGTCTATTTCCTTTCTCTTGTTATCGATTAGATAGCGAATGTTATCCGCTTTCCTATCGTCAAGGTCAGAGTCATTCAATAGACGGTCCTCAAGGACTTGCATACCAGAGCGTAATAGCCTGAGACGAGTATGTCTGGTTCTCACTTCCTCATCCTCAGGATTAGAGCGGGAACTCTCTAACGAGGTACTGGTGTAGCGATTGCCAAAATCGTGATTACCAGGGTTAGTTGGCAAATGAGGGTCGATATTGCGAGGATGGTAAGCCTCATCGAGTTCCATACGATCATATCCTCTGACAGGGTTAGGTTTGTCGAGAGGATGGTCAATGGTAGCATCAGAGCTATAGAGATTAAATTTTGAAATATTATCTCTCTCGCCAGTGGCAATTGGCTTAGTGGTAATCATACTGGCTGGTAAACCAGTAGGTCTCGGGTTCGAAACCCGGCCCGAATTTTTTTTCTTCTTCGGTATAGGAAGAATATCAGCCAAGTGGGACACGATAGAGGGGTCCACAACTGCTGCTGCCGCTAGCTCCTTCAAGAGCGCTTCAGTGCGGTTCAATTGGCGTCGAGATTGAGAGGATCCAACCACTCGTTGTCGAGTTATGGCGTCCTCAGCTTCGGCCCCAAGATTTGAGCTGAATGGAATGGCTTCTCCATCGATGGCGAAACCGAAATTTTCGGACAGGTCCAATACTTCCTTTTCACGCCGGATTTGTGCTGGAGTGTCCTTTAGATGTGGAGTTATAATGCCCCCGACATTCGTATCCACGAATTTTCCAGCCTTTCGACGCTTATCCCCAATATTTGACGGCACGTGGTCAGGGGGCAAGCTGGGGTCCTGAGCTTCACTCCTAGGTGATACATGGACGCTGGCGAGCCTTTCCGCGGTAGTAGATACCTCTTCTTCCAAGGCTTTAGGATCCGACGAGTCATCCTCAGAATAATCCTCTGTACCAACCTCAGAATTTGCTTCCCCAACAGTATCCTCGGCAGGCTCAACTCCAGACAGGCTAGGTGTTTCCACAGGGACCTCAGGAACCTCGGCAGGCTTAGCAGGCTTAGAGCTAGCGGCTCCCTTGCCTTCAGAAGTACCCTTAGCCATAGTATTTGCTGGATAGTAAATCGATGTCAGACAGTCTAGAAGCAGTACACTACTGTAACTACTAAATAACTGAAAAATATGTAAACTTCGATGGAAATTACTAGGTTTCAAACTATATTAAACTAAAATACAATTTAATCAGTTAGGATTTAGCAATGGTAGCTTATGTAAGAATGATCGGGACTGTCTCTTGTTAAGAGCCTAAATATCCTCGATCACACAGGGCGTACCTCTAGCTGTTCTTTATTGAATAATTTTCACTAGAAGTACTAAATGTTCATGACCACTTGCCTAATTTGTAAATAGACATAATAACGTAAGTCACGTTAATACATTAGCTGATATAAATAAAGTTCCATCTGAAGAAAAGAAAAAAAAAGAAAAAGACTTATTGGATTTTGGAGATTGGCGGGAGGACCAAAATCTATAAGTAGTAGTTCGGAGATTATAAAATTTAGTTTATAATATCCTACATCTACTAATGTCTCAAATAGGTCCAAGTAGATGAGTCATACCAAATACTCAGGCTATTGGAGCCATCAAAGTGAATTTAGAACACTTTGGAAATATTGAAAAAGAGCTTGTACTAAATTATTTAAAATACAAATAAAACCAATGTATTATCTCAATTGATCTTGATATTTTAGACTGACCGGAGGCCGTATTTCTACAAACGCCATCTAGTGCGGTACGCAATAGCTTCTTTAGTTCTCTATGACGTGTCTCATTTGCACCCTGCGTTGGAGGTCTATAAGGAACACCATGCCTATGGGTCATGCCTGATACGAGTATAAGTGCCTCCATTACGTCGGTACAAAACTCGCTACCGATATCAGAACATAGTACTCAGGGAAAACCGAAGTCATTAAAGACGTGATAGCATAACTCTGCCACTGTTTGCGGGCGTTTGTTCGGTATTGCATAAAGCAAATTATAGCTCAAAGCCACACATAAGAAATGACAGATATCTACATCACCAGTATGCTTGGATCGCTGGAGTTTAACCAAATCTACTATGACTCGGTGCATTGGTTAGTCTTCTGTCACACTTTTAGGGGTGCCCAACCGTAGCGCTTGTTTTGGTTCTTTTAGCGTCGGTATACTTCACGTATGGGTTTTTTCAGCGCCGGGTGATCAAGCCCTGCACGAATAGCCATCTTATAAGTATGCGCATAAGCTCGATGAGTTAAATTATGTATTATTTTCACTCTGCTCTCGAGCTCTTCTAAGTCAGTTAGATTCTGTGTAACGCTGGTTGGATGAACCATAGTCCCGTTAGACAGGGCAACTTCAGTATCAGGAGGGGTAGGCCCTTGAGATACGTAATTAACTACATTAGATTGTTGAAGTATCTTCTTCGGTTGTTTTGCAACTCCTGGCTGTTCTTTAAGCAGCGCTTTAAGTAGTTGAGTGCGAGCTTCAGGTTCTCTTAGAGCTTTGAGTCTTTGATCCATGGCCTTAGCTAGTTCCATGTTTTTTTACGATCTAATGCCGTCTCAATCGGCATTACCTCGACTGCATTCTTGCTGGGTGCATGCGTTGTACGAATTGTGAGCTTTTGTTCAAACTCATTAGACTCCTCTAGTTTAGCTAAGAACTCAATGGAGGGTTTCCACTTAGTGGTGCCTGCAGGACCGATGCGACAAACGATGGTGTGTTTCCAAGGTTTTTTCTCAATAGTATAAAATTCCTGATACAAGAACGTGTCGATTTCACGGTCGACATAGATAGGCTCGTCTTGTATCATATTAATTAAATCACATATCCATGGATCGGAGCTACGTAAGGGACAACACAGCGCAAGGGTGGATTTGGTAATATTAACATAATTTAACAGCTGTGCGATACGTTGCAAAGGTGGGTTAGCCCACGCCTTTTGCTTTGAAAATTCAAGTTGAAAGGCATCACCTTTAGGATGAGTGTAATAAGTATACGCGAGATAACTGTATCTCAACGTTCTCCCTCCTCAGGGAGGGGGACGTTGTTCATTTATTAGTAATTATAAACAGTAATCCTAAAATGACTGACTCTTAAATGAGTCATTAGTCATGTGCTGTAAAACCAGCAAAACCCTAAAACCCAGTTTATCAGATTATTCTGATAAACTGTAAAAAATAATAAACCTAAAATAATCAAATAAATATAAGTACTTGTATTCTGACCACAACCCCCCCAAACTGAAGCACTGAACAAAGCAGTGTGCCAGTTTCAGAGATGATAAGAATAGCATAGTACCTTATGTGCTGGCATTATCCTCGAGAGCTAGAGCATTGTGCTGGCATTTATCCTCGAGAGCTAGAGCATTGTGCTGGCATTTATCCTCGAGAGCTAGAGCATTGTGCTGGCATTTATCCTCAGAGAGCTAGAGCATTGTGCTGGCATTTTACCTCAGAGAGCTAGAGGACCCGATGTGTACGTCTCGAGCGACCCGTCGTGTTTGAATTCTTGAAGCTACTGTTCATCTGTGTCAGCATATAGGAGTTTGGCAAGTACAATATAGGACTGTATTTGTGTCGGAGAAAAACTGCCAGTGGCAGAAACCGTGCAAACCATTAACCCGCTGTTTCAAAACAATGCCCAAGGAGTTGTTTGATTGATTTCGCTGTGTTATACTCCGAAGCAAGAGTGGCTCATTTAACCTCTTGAGCTTGAGCCGCTGACGATTTTCCCTCGCGAGCTCGAGTGCTAACCGTTTATTCTCATGAGCTCGAGTGGCTGGTTTATACTCGGGAGCTAGAGTCGCTGCTTTTTTATACTCAAGAGCTCGAGAGGCTGGTTTATACTCGGGAGCTAGAGTTGCTGGTTTATACTCGGGAGCTAGAGTCGCTGCTTTTTTATACTCAAGAGCTCGAGAGGCTGGTTTATACTCGGGAGCTAGAGTTGCTGGTTTATACTCGGGAGCTAGAGTCGCTGCTTTTTTTATACTCAAGAGCTCGAGAGGCTGGTTTTATACTCGGGAGCTAGAGTTGCTGGTTTATACTCGGGAGCTAGAGTCGCTGCTTTTTTATACTCAAGAGCTCGAGTGGCTGGTTTATACTCGGGAGCTAGAGTTGCTGGTTTATGCTCCAGAGCTTGAGCTCGATATCCGAGAACAAAGTTATATTGAAGATAAAGTATTAGACTTGTGCACGTTGGCGCTTACGTGTCCGTGTCTGCGAAGCTTTGTGGTAGGCCGCGATATCGTTGGCATCATCAAAAGCTTCTGCTGTTTCCCACGTTGGTTCGCCTTCTCGCCATCTCACCAGGTATTCTAATTTCCCCGTCTCATCATTCGTACGATGTGTGATAATATGGCGAAACTCCACCCCTCCTTCGGTCCATAAGTCTTCGTTAATTGGTGGGTCTGTGCGTCTATGCACTAAACGGAGGAGTTCCACCCGTACCGGTTTGGTCTTGAATTCTGGTGGGGCGGAACCATCCTTGTTCGCTAACTCGTAGCGTTGGCCGTGTCTAGCTTTGACTACATATGGTCCAAACAATGGCCGCATAGCCTTCGTTGTTCGGCCTTCTGATCGTACCATGACCACATCTCCTTCGTCGAAATGTACCAAGTCGTGAGCATGCAGGCGGTCAAATGTCGTCGTAAGCTTGCCTGTATACTTCTTGGTAATGTGGTGGAGGGTCGGCAATATAGTGTCCTGTAACTGGTCTAATCGTTGTGCCCAGGTGTCATTTGTCATCGGCTGAGAATCCGGTAACTCGTCCGTGAAATCGGCGAACGGAACATGGCGGCGGCCAAAGTACACGCTAAACGGTGCACTCTTATGGCGACAGGATATCCGAAGGTTCTGGTATAGCATCGTAAACGGAAGGCGTTCGTCCCATCGAAGGGAACTGCCTCACAGCATTGTCGAATAGAACGTGTAATCTCCTTGTGACGTCGTTCTGCCGCGCCCAGCACTTGGGGTCGATATGGTGGAGACACCTTATGTAGCATCCCCACTTCCTGGACCAGAAGCTCCACTAACTTGTTGGTGAACTCCTTCCCCATGTCTGTTTGGATTTTACGGGGGAAACCATGTTCGCCAAAAATCTCTATGAGTGTCTGTGTCGTGGTTTCCTTTGTCTTGTCCGGTGTGGCTCGAAGGATAGAATAGCCTGTGGCGATGTCTAAGACGTGAAGAATATAATTGTTCTTGCGTCTGGACTCCAGTGGCATCGGGATGTAGTCCACTTGAATATGGTCCCACGGGTAGCGTGCATCGATGCTAATCATCGGGTGGAAACCTTTACGAAGTGTGTCCTGTCCCAAACATGTGCCACATTGCCGCTTAACTTCTGTGGCTAACTCAAGTGCCCCTGGCCAAACGTGACCGTTCTGACGAAGTTGTTGGACTGCGTCCGCCGCCCCATGATGTCCTTGTTCGTGTTGCGCTTGCGTGAGTTGCGTACGACGCTGTTTCTCCGCCGGACTCGCTTGTGCAAACGCCGGTTGACCCTCTGCATCTGCCAGTGCCACTGAGATTTCTCGCGCTGTGTCTAAGCACATGACACATTTTGTATGCTTTGGTTCTGCAAAACCAAGTCGCTGTGAAAACAGCGGGTCCAGTTTGAATCCATTGGGAGGACCCACCCGTGCTACTACGGTATGACCCCATGGTGTCTTCCACATGCGTACTTAGCGTACTTGAGGAACGTGTGTGGTGTCCGTGGTACCAACACCGGTTCTGTCTGCAATAACTGCTTGAACAGGTCGAACCATGGTGCTCTTGGTACCCATGGTAGACATACTGTGGCCCGTGCGCCGTCGGCTCGTATCTTGCGTAACATCCTGTGTATCTGTCCCCAAGGCGGGTTCATCCATCCATCGACATTCGACCAGTCGTGGGCAAACGCTCCTTCCCCATCATCCTTCGTCCAGAACCGAGGAAGCTGAGCGTTGGTTGGGTCCGCAAATACATCTATGTCATTCGGTCCAAAGTGTTGTTGCGCTTGTTCAAAGTAACTAGGGAATAACTGCCAGCCGTCGGTATACATTATTTCGAGTTCGTCCTGCTCCGCTGTCCCCTCGTGTACTCTACTTAACATGTCCGGGAGCACATTTGACTCTCCTGGTATATGCGATATGGTAAAGTTGAATGGCGCGATGATATGATGCCATCTCTGAAGCATCGGATTAAGCTTGAGCTGTGTGTTCATATATACAAGGGCCTTGTGGTCCGTGAAGACCGCAAACCGTTGCCCATCCAAGTATTCCCTGAAATGTGTCAGTCCATATACCAATGCCAGTAACTCCTTCATAGGTGTGGCGTAGTTCTGTTGCGCATGGTTCAGAGTCTTACTAAAGAACATTAAGTAATGTTTCTTACCGTTGACCCATTGGAATAGCGCTCCCCTAAACCGTAATCGCTAGCGTCGGTTTCCAAGTTTAGAGGAATGCCGTCGACCGGAAAGTGAAACGCCACAGCATTCACCACTGCGTCTTTCATTGCCTGCCACGCCTGTGCATGTCTCTCCTCCCAACGATCACCTATCAACTCCTTTGGTTTGAGTTTGCAAAATTCGCGCAAGGGTGCAACCGTGTTCGCGAAATTAGGCAGATGTTCGTGGAGGTAATTTGCTAAACCAACGCCGAGGCTATATCTTTGTATCGTTGTGGTGTGGGCCAGTCGATCAACTTGGCCTGCTTTTCATGGTCAATGTCAATGCCTTGTGCCGATACTTTCTTCCCTAGGATCATGACTTCGGAGATAGCGAAGTGGCACTTGGCAGGGGTTAAGCTTAAAACTGTGGTATGTTAAGCGTTGTATCACCTTCTGCACCGTCCTAACGTGTTCGTCATAACCGTCACTGGCGATAACTATGTCATCGATATAGTGGTGAACCGGTAAGCCATCAAGTATTGTACTCAAGGTACGTTGAAACTGCTGCGTGAGTACATGAAGACCGAACGGTGCTGATGTGAACGAGTACTGATAACGTTCGTGTGTAAAACTAAATAAGTATTGTGAGTCTGGATGGATGGGCAGCCTGTGGTATGCAGCCGATATGTCCAGCGTCGTGTAGTACTTCTTACTCTTGAGGCGAGATATGAGTTCGTTGACCTTGGGGATCAGGAACTGGTCACCAGGAATAAGCGCGTTAACGGCACGCATGTCTAAAACACGCGTACCTTCTTGACGTTGCCTTCCGCATCGAATGTCGGTACCGCAAGGAGAGGAAGATTAACAGTCGTTGGTGTCGTTCGTTTCGTGATCACCAAATCCGTCAACCACTTCTTCACTTGTTCATCCACATAGGGGAGCCATCGATCGGATACGAAGTTACGCGCCGATCGCCGCATCTGCAACGCTTGTTCATGGGTTACTGGGATGGTTACCTCACTCCCTTCCAGACGACAGCGCGCGTTGTCGGCAATTTTCGCATTGGCTTCCAAATCCTGTGCCAACCGTTGGCGTACATCGACGGGTTCCGTCGTGTTAGGTGCCTGTCGGCGTGGTATGGGTTCGAGGAGCTCTTCTAGTTCTGTGGGGTCTATTGGTGCAAGTGGCGATTGGATACCGCCTATGTATAGGCCCAAGCCTTTCAACATATCTTGCCCCACTGTAACATCTATACCCGTCGGCAAGTTCATCAATTCTAATGAACCGTCGATAATTCTGGTACCGTACCTTATAGGTACCACTTCCGTCGTCCCCAGTCGAGGAGTTCGCACCGCCTTGTCAGCTAAATATATAAATGACCCAGGTGGTGCCGGAGTTATTGGTCGGCCAAGGAGGTCTGCGGATGTCTGTGAGATACAACTTCTATTTGCTCCCGTGTCTATCAAGGCTTTGAACGTACGTCCGTTGATTTGTACTTGAATATAGACTCGGTTGTCTGACGTCAGCAATGGGTCTTGTATTGCCATCACTGCTCCAATCGTGGTAACAAATATGAAGCTCCTATCCGACTCAGACACCCTCACCTCTCATGCATGATCGGCTACCGACTCCCACGTCTCATAGGTGTGGTTTGGTGGTGACGTCATGTGCTCGAAGTCTTCGTAAAGGATCGTGTTGATATGAATCTCTGTAGCTTCCGATGGTGGAGCCAAGTCTTCGTCCTGTGTAATCGCATTCACCTGTACTTGAGGCGTCGGACGTATTGTAACTACGTCTCTAGTCTGGGATGTATTCTGCCCCTGTCCTGCGGTTGACGTTGTGGACGGTCTGTGTACCGATTGTACGTCCCTCAAAGGACGGTTGTTGTCGTATAGCCTTGCCCGACCCTCTGCGCTCACCGCTTGCGACGCCCTGAAATGGTGACACCGTGGGATGTGCCTACCACCTGGTGGCGCCTGTGCCTGGCACCCCACACAAGTCGTTGGTACCGTAGGTTGGGGCCGTTGAGTCAATTCTGCGTTTGTCGTCTACTCGTCTGTAGGTTGGGGCGGCTATTGGTGTGGTCGCGACTTCCATTGGTCGTCGGGCCCTCGCGGTTGTTGCGACCCTGGAAACGTGCTGCCGTACGTTGCTGTGCATCCTGAATGTCAGGGCTCAACAGCTGTATAAGCTCGTGTGTCTCCATCAGTTGCCATTTGGGATGCAACTGTAGAGTACGTTCATACGTACGGCCGTTGAAACTTCTTCTAACAGTTGTACAATGCAGTGGTTCACTAAATTCTGTTGGAAGTCGGCATCTGTCTGGCACCGTTCACGTGCCCTCCTGTGACAGTTCTCCATGAGCTGTGTCATTTGTTCCATAAGAGGAGTGTGCATGTTCCGACTTTGGCCTTGGCTAACTTGCGAAACGCGGGATCGACAGTGGCTTGTGTTTCGTGCGAACAGATCTGTTCGATCTGTAGTTGAGGTGTGCATGTCTTCAACCGTTCAGAGTTGTCGCGGATGTAGTCCAGCGTTGACTTTTCCGCCTTGAAGTAAGATAGTACCTTATGAAACCATGTAAGGTTCCAACTCTCTCGTCCAGCCCTGCGATTTGTGCGTTCTTGAACGCCTCGAGGAAGAAACCCCTCTTGTGTCCCGTTCCATGATATCATGTAGGTAGTATCTGTTCGACGGCCAATCAGGCCACGTACGTGGTGAAGGTGCGGGACGCTTCTCTACCGGTCGGGACTCTAATGTAGCTCAGAAGTGTCTCAATCACGCCCCGAAGAGCTTCAGCTCGAGCCGTGTTATTCTCCTCGATTGCTTGGCATAGCTCGTCATCCTTAACTGTAGTATCCGTGCGTGTGGCGCCTGTCGCCTTTTCTCGATACTAGCCGGTGTGGGCGGAGGCACTGTTGTCTCCTTCTCTTGTCGTTTATGTGTCTGTACATATTCACTGGGCGCTTCTTTCTCGCCCCACTGACGTTGCTGTTGTTGGCGCAGGTTCGTACTTAATCGGTCCTGTCTATTCTTCACCGCCTGCTTACCTTGAGGATTCTGTCTGGCTAATACTTGTTCATGTGCGAACTCTTGAAAAGTTGGTGTGTTCTCACTGGCAGACAGAGTATCATCCTCCTCAGTTGAACTGTCCTCTGACCCTGGTGATTTGTACCCAAGTCCATAAAACGGACGCTCACAGCCTTGAATTCGGAAGGTAGGGTTGTCTTCGTCTTCTGGTACTGCCTGTTGGGTACTTCCTTGGTCTCGCCCTCGAATATGACATCCTCGTCCAGATTGTGCAGGAGTCCATTTTGTTTGTTGTTGGTGGCTGCCTTGTCGTCCGCGGAAATAATGTGTGGAGCCCCAGGATGTGTCTGTTGTTGCCCCTCCAGTGCCTGACCTGAGTGCGGGCGGAAGGGCGTTCCGTATGGGACTGACGACGTTTGAGTTCCGATCCTGGTCGATATCATCTTCCTTGCGGCGCTCGGGATTCCAGAGTTGCTGTCTACGACTTTGGCGGGGGAGTAGGACATGGGTAGTGAGTTGTTTGTCAATGGAGAACTAATAGAAGTATTGTTGCGAATGAACTGATGAAATTGCTGAATATAAATATCATCCATTTTCTATTAAATTTCATCCTTCAAACATAACGTCTCGACATCGATCTTCGAGGAATCGTGGTTTT